>LPNX010241499.1:0-46106 GCA_001517045.1 Pseudotsuga menziesii
GAAAAAAAATACATAAGATGAAAAATAACTTTTCCTGAGAAAATGTATATGCCAACCCAGGCCTATTTATAGCTCTCATTTCAACTTCAGCCATTTGTCTTCTAAATGCAAGGCAAACGTTTCTCACAATAAATTGTCTTTACCTTAATATCCCTAAGAAGGATGCCATGCATCCTTTAATTCCTCCTAAACACTGTGCTAGCCTTTCTAACTCCAAATTGTACTTCCGTTTTTAGTTTTTTCATTGTTGCGCGAAAGAATGTTGGAATTTATTCTTACAAGGAATAGTAAAATAGTCTTTGGACATTGTGAAACTTCATTTAATTTGACTATAAAAAAACTGTTTAGAAACCTAATATTTACAAGAATTTAAGAAGACAAAATAAAAAAACACCAAGAAGAAACTAATCTATAATTTTTCAGATATATTCAAATCCAACTTATGATTCCAACAATCAATGGCAATATGTATTTCTCTATCATTTTCAATGTCACTCCATTTCACCTTACCAAACATATTTCCTTACTAAAAGCCTTCATTTTCCATGTCACATCATGTCAACGATGTAATTCTAATTCATTCTAGATGCCTTTCAGATGTTAGGAATATTTCCCCTCGTCTTGACTGTGATACAATGATCATGTTGGGCTAAAGGATCCTTGCAATGGATATTAGACCATCCTCAACACTGCTCTATGGATACTCATTAAAAATATTTTATATTTTCATGAGCATATGTTTGCATGATTGTGAGAGAAGTATATATTGGTCCAAAATAACTATTTCTGTGGAAATTATAATCTACCAAACCAACCAGAGTACAAAATAAAGCAATGCCATTTGTTTGTTTATTTGATCTAATCTTTCCATCCGATACTTCCAAGTCAGCAAGGTCAATAATTTCCATCTGGTTTTTATTCAACAAGTCTAACAGGATATGCTTTTACAGGGTAGCACATGCCATATCATTTTCACATAATTCATTAACTATCGAGAATCCAAGACTCCTTTTGGCTTCTCTTTCAACTTCATTTATTGATTACCAATCAAGTTCCACTAGATAGAGTAAATCGTATTAAACCAAATTGCATTGTACTTGGGAAACCTAAGAGATGGTCAACTCCACAATATGACGACCAAGTTGCAACAAAAAAAACCTTTTGTTACATTAATCCTTTGTGGATGCACAAATTATTTACACTAACTTCTAATAAAATACATAAACGTTGTTTTATTTTCTTTGCTTCCTCAAGGATCATAGACTTGTACAATTTTTGGTGCTTGTTTTCCTAGACTTTATTATATATATTATAAATGAAAGGTCCATTTTAGAATCCAAACCTACCACAAAGTAGCCTCTACACCTTTCGCGGAAAATGCACCTTTTTTAATCTCCTCTACAGGATTCTCCACATGTCCATACATGGAATAGTACCTGAAATGATATTGTTTGAAGAAGGTCGTTAAATGCATGAAACTTGCAACAATTCTACTAGATGCATGTTGAATGGAAACATATTGAATGGCTAAGTTCTCTTTCATCAACTAAAATTTTTTATTCACTTTCAAAGAAACACCAATTTAGCTTTAAATGGCATAACTCACAACAACATGCAAATGTGATGATGTAGACAAAGAATGAAACATCTCCAAATTCAGATCAGGAGGAATCCTACTTGAGAGGCATGACCAAAATAAAGAAATAAATGTAGGCAATATATGGACCTATTCCTACTTACAACTGTATTAATGATATATACTTTTGTAGCTTTGCAAATCTTTTGGCATTTTTTAGATGGATCTGTCTTCACATTAAATCTTATTCAATAACTAAAAAAACAATTAATAGGAAAAGACATATTATCTGAACAATCTCTATAAACAACAGAATAATGTGGATGTTTTGGAGTCATCATGAGAAAACCATTTTTCAAAAACAAGGTAAAGGGGAAATTTAACACATTACAACAATTTAAATTAATGAATACCAATGAAAAATGCTTGTTTAATTCAAATATGTGAATTTTTAATTTTTTATATTTTCCATTTTTTTCCTGATCCAATTCAGACTCTTCACTCTTTTATCTCGCCGATTTTTTGTTGATTTCAGTTTTGTTAAATGTTACCCAGGATATGTATGGGATTATTTACCTTCAGTTTATGCATTTTCTAGATTTTGAAACCAAAAGATACAAAATCAGGTGTGAGAAACAATGTTAGTTTGACAATGAAAATTCTCGTTTAAGCTGTAGCATTCTTCTTTTTGAAAAAATCCTCCAAATATTACTATTGACTGCATTTACTCTATTGTTGTCACAAGAATAAAATAGGTCAAAATTTACTATTCTTTCTAACAAATATAGAATAACCAACACCTATTTAAAACATGTACTATTACTTAGCCAAGGTGAACCAACACCTATGTAAAACATGTACTAGTAATCACATATCATAAGGTGAGACATCAAACTTAACAGGTGTTACAGCTGATTTTACCACACATGGTGGATCACACCTTTATGGCCTTCCTTGTCCCTCTACAAGGTATTTAGACCCCATGGACCATTTTTGTACCTTTGATGTTTCCAATATCATCCCTAAAAACATGAATTATTTGCTATACATGAATTTTAAACCTATTCTCTTGTATATATGTGGATATGACCCTCAAACCCACATACATCGGGATGTGTGCAAAAGGCCAAATAGTTTTGGAGTTTTCCTTGATGTGGATCCGAGTCACTTGTCTCTTGGCCTTCCATATGCCTTGAGATTGCTTGGATTTGACCTTCCATTACCCCATTGCAACAATATATAAGGAACCCTTTGGATACATTGAAAGGGGAGGAATTGAAGAGCAAGAAAACTATAGTCCATTGCTGCTAGAGCTTATACTTGAGTCTGCATCCCTTTGTCCCTTGGAGCACTTTGTGTTCTTTTCAAGCTTGCCTTTGCTTGTGATATTTCTATCGAGAGATGGAGGATTGAAGTGGTGGAGGCCTAGGTGGAGGACTCACTTTCTTCGATTCACAGACGTGCCGATAGAAGTTGTCACTATTGTAATCTCTTATTTATATTAATAGAAATATCTTTTCTTGTCCAATAATGTGTATTTAAATGAGTATTGAATCCATGGATGCTTTTAAATGCTTATATGTTATTGATTATATATTCTAGAGTAGGTCTAACAAAATTATATAACATGCTTGTCTTGTTTACTGAGTGTTGAGAGAGCAAATTGCTAATACAAGCGAGAGTGGAAAAGCTCAATGGGGAACTACATCAACCGTTCAGAATAAGGTATGTTTCGAGATCCTTTAATGTTAGATGTTTGGTTTTTATTGCATATAGGAAAGGATTGATTTCTACGGTTATCCTATCTATTGTGGTACCCCAAGCCATAGGAAGTTTTCTCTGTAACAAAATTGGCGACCATATTGGGGAGTTCCTAGTCATTTCCTTTGGGGCTTTTATTGGCATTCAATGTTCTTGAATTGCTCTAATTTCTCTGTTTCTGAGTCGGGTCTGGGGGCATGTTTTCCTGGTAGTGTCTGATAGGAGTAAATGTTTTCTCAAATTATCTATTTACCTTATTTTTTATCTCTTTTTCTTCCTGTACACGAGTTTTGTCTTCATAGTCGCGTGTACACACGGTTTTTACTGGGATATCCATGTATATACATGGGTTTTCTGCACACAATCGTGTATACCTTGAGTTTTGCCTTTTTGGGGAAGATTAAGTGTTGATGGGTGAGTTTGGATGATTGCTAAGTCTTCTTGGCTGCTTTTAGAGTCTGTATACACCTCTATTTCTGACCAAAGATGCTTTTTAGTTTGAATTTTTTGAGAATTTTCTTAACATTGCATTTTCTATTTTTTGTTTTGGGATTAGTGCATTAGGTCTCTTTTACCTTAGTGCTTTGCTTGGGTGTTTTTTGAATAGTGCTTGTAGAGTCTGGGGGTTGTAGGGTCATACTTTTGCTTTATTATCTCATTTTAATTCAAAAAATACAAAACTACTTGCTTTTTGCATCATTATGCATTATTGCATTTTGCATTTTGCATGGTACTTGCACTAGGTTTGCTTTGAAAATATTATTCATATTTTCATATAGGGATGATTGCATTTTCATTTGAAGGAAAATTTTGCATTTCATGTAGTAGCATACCCCATTTTTCATTCGACACGGTGCATTTGCAATGATTGTTAGGTGTGCATTTTACTTCTTGTTGCGTCATAACACCATTAGTTGCACGATCATTTTCCCTTTTGAGTAATAAGCCAATTAAAATCAATGCATAATAATATGAATTACACTCTTTTCTTTTATAGGGTGCACCAACAAGATTAGGTTTTAGGGTCTTGGAATAGTTCATTGTGAGTAAATTCTCCAAGACCACTAAATGAAACATGTATGTGTATGTCCAGGTGAGAGTGTGAAATTCCTTGGTATAATTAGTGTTTCTCAGGATCCTCCTCTTACAAGGGAGTTAAGCACAAGGCAGTGTGAGTGGTTAATGATTGGGATGACCCTTGGTCATAACTGAGTAGCACCAGAGATGTTTCCATAATTGTATTAGTATATGGGGGCTCTTTCAGGAGTTTCAGGCTTTGCTACCCTATCCATACGGTCAATCCCACCTGTGACCGTCTGCTTGAGCATTGATTATATTGAGGTGACCTTAGTTGCCTTACCTAGGTTAGTGAGGGGGTACTTTGTAAAGGTTATTCTGTAGGTGTCTTGGCCAGGTATGGGTCATTTAACACAGTTGCTATATGCGTTGAAGCTGAGGGCGACTATAATTGGTTACGAACCTCCGCTTGTTGTGTATGGGAGTCTCAAGCCTCTCCTAGGCGAAACATACCTACTTCATTCGATAGCTCACATATCCTACCCTTGTTTTCTTGTGATCTAGATTTACATTGTATAGGTGTATGCTCTATGCAGGCTAGTTTTCCTAGGGTTTATGTAATCAGAGAGAGTCTTTTTCATTTTTTGAGTCATTGTGGATTCAGGTGCGGCAATTCACCATTCTTGTTGTTTAGAAGGACTTCCACCTTCCACATCTCCTCCTCCTTTGGGAGAGAGAAACAGACATTCAAGGTGAAATACTTCTCACATTGATTCACAAATTATGGGAGATCGTGAGGATGAGATTCCTGAGATGTCTTCTCCACCTCAAGAGGTTGGGGATGTAGATTCTAATTATGTATATGATCCTTCACCAGAAATACCTTCACATTCTAGTTTTGATCCCTCATTCACAAGTCACCGGTATTGGTTTCCAGGCGACGAGACTCATCAGGAACCCACAAGCACTAGTCATGTTCATTATGGCATGCCTGATATCCCTACACACGATCTGGCACATCATGCCGAGTCGAAAATTGAACCTAGCACTACACCTAGGGGTACTCCTATTCCTTTCCATGCAGAGAGATTTGGGAGCACTAGTCATATTGCACCTTCCATCCCGGTGGTGGAGGCTACCTCACATGTCCATCCTAGACCTAGTGTTAGTAGTCATATATGGATACCAGAACCAAGACGAGTGACCATAGGGAACACTTCTTACATCCCTTCACATGTCCCATCATCCTCAAACCCTACTCCTTCTAGTGAATTTTTTACAACCCTTCCTCCCCCTCATTCACATGGTCCTCCAGGCCAGAATGTTGCTACTAGTCATGTTCATACTGCAACTACTCGTATAGTAGTATCTCAAAGTCAAGTACCTCCTATTGTCTTGGGAGGTCATATTCCTATTTCTGGATCATCTCACGGTCCATTGCAAGGAGTTCCCCATATCCATAATTATGGAGCTTCTCATGGGACATCCCATGGGACATCTTATGGAGCTTCTCATGGACAATCTTATGGACAGAACTATCAACCCAATCGGTACGGGTATCAATAACCCACTTACTCCTCTAATTATCGCTTTGTAGCACAGCATAGTCAAGGTACACCACATCATAATGCTTCCATGTAGCCTTACATGGGTCAAATGGGAGGATATTATGGCCAAGGCCATGGTATTTACAGTAGCCAGGTTTATATGAACCAAAAATATTAGGGAGCGTGGAATCAACTGGCTCAAATTGGGATCCCTTTCCTCTCAATGTTAAACTTACCTGACTTGTCGAGACTAATGAGTGATCCAGTATCTCATGACCTGGCTTGGCTGGCTATCCCTAATAAGCTTCCCTCGGACATTCCCAAATTTGAGGGCAAAGCAGGAGAAGACCCTAGTGAACATGTCACTACTTTTCACCTTTGGTGCTCTTCCAATTCCTTACACGATGACTCAATCTGTTTAAGGCTATTTCAACGCACCCTCACCGGGTTTGTAGCGAAATGGTATATAGAGTTACCAAAGGGGGAATTAGTTTTGTTCGATGACCTTGCTATGACTTTCCTCAATCACTTCCATCTACCCACACATTACGATATTGGTACAGAACTCTTGTCAACATTTCTACAAGACAAAGCCACACATATCTCAGACCATATCCAAGAGTGGCATAGACAGAAGAGGTTGATTAAAGCTTTCATACCACCAGAATTTCTCCTTGAGTGGTTCCTTAAATCATTGCTACCTTACATCGCGAAGGATGTTTCTACATTCGGAGTCCAAAATGAGGAACAAGAAATTTTTAGGCATAGGAATTGGATTTGATTTATGCTCAATCCGAACTTCTGTATGAGATCATACTTAACACTCCATGTTCTAGTTTCGCTCCCAAGATGAAGCCTGGACCACATGCCAATGGAATTATGGGTTGTACAAGTACCAAACCTATGGATTCGATTATGAAATAAGTGAGTCAATTGTCTATTAATCAATCCATGTTGGGAAAAGCCACAGCTTTGTCTCAACCCACCCAAATGGTGAGTCCGCTTTCCGTGCAATCGTCGGACCAGAAGGGAAACAAGCAGCCCGAAAGGAATAAGAAAAAGGGTAAAAACAATCGTAAGGGTGGAAATAAGAATGAAAATGCCAATTTTAATGACAAGAACACCTGCAATGCTGGGGGCACAAGAATTCTAAACGTAAGGTTAAGTTTCCTTGCAAATTATGTAAGGATGACCACCTCACTCACTTGTGCCCTCATATGGAAGACCCCTCAAGGTTCATAGAGAAGGGCCCAGCTATGATGACCAATCCTTTACCCCATAATCAAAATATGAACTTGAGGACCAATGATCCTCATTGTGTGTCAGGTGGAGATCAAAATCCATTGGAATCCAATACTAGTCATGGTTGCATCAACATGGTGTGTTCTACTAAGGTTGTGACTCATGTGAAAGGCTATGGTTTGTCACAACCAGACCTTGGGAAGGAACTCGCTCCACTTGAGATCCCTTTGCATATTGAAAACCCTATGGATAAACCTAAGATTGTACCTCACATTCCTAAGAGATTCCTAAAGCTTTTGGGGCACAATCCTAATGCCCGAGCCGCCCAAAACTATTTTGTTGTCGAGGATTTGGGCCAAACTCCTTGTGTGATGTCTGCGCTTGAAATACTTCAGAGTTGTCCTTCGCAAAGGAAAGATTTTCTTTCTGCTCTTGGGGTTAATGATGATAGCTCTTCTTCTGTCATCAAATTTGAAACCATGGGACTACATCCTCACTTACCTTACTACGTGTCTCTCTTGATTCATGTAGAGTGTCTTAACATGACTGTCAAATGCACTATATTGATGAAGGCACTGCTGCTTCCATGATGTCTTTGTCATGCTGGAAGGGTTTGGGTTCTCTTGATTTGTCTCAATCTGCTAACATGTTGACTTCCTTTGATGGTAGATCATTTCGGTCGCACAAAAATCTTCCTTCTCTTAAGGTCTATTTGGGAGGGAAGACCGTCGCGATCGAGGTTGAGGTGGTTGATGCACCCCTTCATTACAATATTTTACTGGGTCAGAATTGGATGTATAGTATGCAAGCAATATCCTCTTCTCTATTTTGAGTAGTATGCTTTCCATTTAATGGAAAGATTATTACGATTGATCAGACATCATTCAAAAATCCAAGTGTTAATACATCATCGGGAGCTTCTATCTCGATTATCGATCATTCTCAGCCAGCAACTGGGAGTGTGGGTGTAGGTATGTATCCATCCCTTATGGGGACCTTTAGTTATCCTGCACCCGTTCTTATGATTGGATCTAGTTTAGGTGGGGATTCATATTCATTGAATTCAGTGTCTTTTTGCACTACCCATATGAAATATCCTTGGATTCTTCCTTCATCAAGTCCTTCAAATGGACCTATCGAAATGGACATGCCATTACCTACAGCAATGACAACATATCAAGTGAATCTTGATTGTGTTGCAGATCCTAGTCCTTCCTTCGCGGACGGAGGAGGACTTGTATGTGCTAACTGCATGGGCAGTTGAGTCCTCTCACACACATGATTTCCTTGATGATGTTTTTCCATTAGATGAAGCCATTATTGAGGCCATGTCTGGGGTTGAGCCACCTTGGGAAGAGTTACATCATAGATCCTATTTTCTTCCCGAGCTTGACCGTTTGGAGCGTAAGGACTTAAGGGAGATTCTTAGCGAGAATATTGGTAGTCCCATGGCTCCATTGAGATCTCTTGGTCAGATGGATGATGGGAACATGGCGAATATATCACATACTATTCCTATCAATATTTCTTGTGATCTTGGAAAAATTGAGAATGTATACATTGGGGCGGATTGTTCCCTTGATGAGATTAAGGAGTATACGAAGTTGTTCAAATATTTTCATGACGTATTTGCTTGGTCATATAAGGAAATTCCAAGTATCAACCCTTGTATTATCGAACATGAAATTAAGACCTATCCGAATGCGAAGCCCATTTGACAACGTTTGCGTGTGGTGAATCTTAGAAAAGCACCTGCTATTAAGGCTGAGATAGAGAAGCTGTTAAAATTCGGTTTTATCTATCTGTTTCCCTTGATGGAGTGGGTTTAAAACCCATTCTAGTTGATAAGAAGCAGGGAACGATCCATATATGCATTGATTTCCGTGATTTAAATCGTGCTTGTCCTAAGGATAATTTTCCCACACCATTTATTGATCAAATTTTGGATGAGGGTGTGGGAAGTGAGGTATTTTTCTTCATGGATGGCTTTTTTGGATATAATTAGATTTAGATCAAGCCCAGGGATCAACCAAAAAATGTATTTATTTGTCCTTGGGGTATGTTTGCATATCGAAAGATTCCTTTCAGTCTTAAAAATTCCGGAGCCACATTTCAGCGGGCTATGACCTTGATTTTTCACGATATCAAAACATTTATTGAAGTATTTTTGGATGGCCTTGCTGCTCATTCTTGGAAGAGAGTGCGTCATCCATACCATTTGAGATTAGTATTTGAAAGATGTCATCATTACCTGGTTAGGTTAAACCCTCATAAGTGCATCTTTTGCATGAAGTCTAGTCGCTTGCTAGGGTTCATTGTTTCCAAGGAGGTTATAAGAGTTGATCCCTTAAAGGTTGAGGCAATACTTCAATTGTCTCCCCTGCACAATATTAGACATCTTCAATGTTTACAAGGCATGGAAAATTTGACTAAAGTCTTTAGTCAAATTTGAGCCTTAGCATCGGCCCCTGTGCTTATTCCACTTGACTATTGCTGTGACTTTTTGATTTATGTAGCCATGTCCATGGAGACAATTGGTATGGTTTTGGTTCAGGAGGATGAGGAGCTCCATGAGCATGTCATATATTATTTGAGCCGTAACCTTATAGATGTGGAAATCTGTTATTCCCATGTGGAGAAACTTGCCTTAGCCATTGTTCATGCGGTTTAGAGATTGAGACATTACAGTCTCCTTTGCCAGACCTTGGTGGTAGCTCATGTCAATCCATTTCAGTTCATCCTCACCAGAAGGATGATCGAGGGAAAGTATAATAAGTGTATTTTTATTTTTCAAGAATTCGATCTCGAGTTTGTTTCAGTGAAATCAAAGAAATCATTAATTTTTGCGGAGCTCATTTATGATTTTTTGAGTGTGGAGGAGGAGGAGGTTTATGAAGATACATTTGTTGATGAGCATATTTTCCTCATATCAACTTTGGATCCATGGTATGGGGGATATCATCATATATTTGTAAACATTGAAGGTCCCTACTCACCTTTCATGGGATGAGCGACGATGATTACATCACATATCTAAGAACTACCTTATAGTGGATAACACTTTGTACTATCTTGGGGTAGATTCCATTTTACGTCATTGTTTAACCCATGATGAGGCTAAGGTTGTGATGAATGATTGCCACAGAGGGGCGTGTGATGGTCATTTATCTGGTATTTCTACAGCCCAAAAAATATTGAGAGTGAGATATTTTTTGCTATCGATCTTCAAAGATTGTGTCAATGCGGTCAAGAAGTGTCACCCTTACCAGGTGTTTTCATGCAATATGTGCTCACATCTTTCCCCGTTACATATAATTATCATCGCCAGTCCCTTCACTAAGTGGGGGCTTAAATTCATGGATTGCAACCCAGCTTCGGCTGGGGGGCATCATCATATTATAGTGGCTGTTGATTATTTCACAAAATGGGCTGAGGCTATGCTGGCAGTTAAATCTGACAGTGAGACAGCCACACATTTCATATTCAACAAAATTATAACTCAGCTCAACATTTCGAAAGAGCTTGTCATTGACCATGGTAGGCACATTTAGAATAGAATGATGGAAGAGTTGGCCTTGAAGTTAGGGTATAAGTAGGAGCACTCCTCTTCTTATTACCCTCAGGCGAATGGACAGGTTGAAGCAGTGAACAAATCACTTAAGTCTATTCTCCAAGAAACCATCGCACAAAGCAAGAAAAATTGGTACATCATGTTATATTCTATTTTGTGGGCCGATAGGACCGCGGTTAAGACTAGCACCGATTTTTATCCATATCATCTTGGACATGGAGTGGAGTCTGTCTTGCCGGTTGAATGAAAAATCCCTTCGTTAAAGCTAGCTATAGAGATTTTACGAGACACTTCCACATTGGAGGAACGTTTGGTCCACTTAGAGCAGATTGATGAGCAATGTCAGGATACCTTAGTGGCTCTAGAAGTAAATAAGCATTGCGTTAAGGTCCAATATGATTGGCATGTCTATCTGAGGAGGTTTAGTGAAGGTGATTTGGTCCTTTTGTGGGATCAAGCTAAATAACCCTTGGGGGTAGGGAAGTTTAACCCCATGTGGCATGGTCCTTACGTAGTCAAACGTGTGTTATAGAAGGGCACCTATGAGCTGGTGGATTATGAAGGGACAGCCTTGGCAGAGCCTAGAAATGGGCTCTATATTAAGAAATAATATGCATGATCTTCAGCCAGGGCTGATTATTGTATATTATTGTAGAATTTTTTGCATAGTTAGGTTTTCTTATGGTGGTTTATTGATTAGCTTTTGTTTCTTATGGCAGATGTCAATGGAGTCTTCCGCTTACATAGTATTCGCTGATGGTGCTAGCCGCCACACTCAAAACTCAGCCTCTACTGCTTGGGTGATTTATACTCCTATGGGTCAGGTATTGTCTTTAGGAGGCGTATGTTTACGGCCTTCATCGAACAATGTTGCTGAGTATAGTGCCATTATCGAGTTATTGTGGGATGCCATTTCACATGGTGTTCTCTCTCTTGAGGTATGCCTTGATTCGCAGTTAGTAGTAGCATAGATTAATGGCTTGTATCATGTTAGGGATCTGATATTATTACGAAGATTCTTACGTGTGAGATTGTTAGAACAAATATTTGAGAACATAACATACATACATGTTTCAAGAATTTTTAATCAAGTTGTTGAATCATATGCTAACTATGTGTTAGATTGGAATTTGTTTCATAGACCATAAGCATATCACAAACATTTTATACACACATTTAAATAAATAAAATCGATCATCATAAAAAAATTTCATTAAACATCCAAAATGTGACTTCATAATACATAAGTGTCATAATATAAAAATGGGGCTTTCGAGCCACCAAAATATAATACACGCTAGTACAAAAATGAATCACTCTAAGGTCTCTAATCATGTGGAGGAGGAGGGGGTTTCTGATCATGGTAGCACACCATGGCTCTAGCTAGTCGTTGAAATAATTGAACCCATGCCCATGGTACACCAATCACTTGGCACTGCATGGCCTCGGGAAAGTCCTCGACTTGCGCAATGGGTATCCTATGTGTAAAGCACAAAATTTTTTTGTAGATTCTTTGGAGTGTTCGCTCCACATGCACACCCATTATGTCATCTCCTCTTCTCCTTCGTTTATGATGAGGGAAATCGTCAGGCCACTGTGGTCCAACATCTGCATACACAGGATA
The DNA here is from genome assembly GCA_001517045.1 of Pseudotsuga menziesii. Lineage (NCBI taxonomy): Eukaryota > Viridiplantae > Streptophyta > Pinopsida > Pinales > Pinaceae > Pseudotsuga > Pseudotsuga menziesii. Next base: position 12,339 of record LPNX010241499.1, read on the forward strand.
GATTGTCACTATGTGTCGTCACACCAAAACATGTCTTTTGAGTCAATATATCAAAAAACACAAAAAAATTAAAAAATAGGGTTTGGGATTATTTACCTATATCACCGTATGCTACTCCTGGTGGCAGGGGCATGTCTAGATCTCCCTGAAAATCTATTCCTGCATAGGGATAATCATCAATGGCAATAATATGTCGTCGCCACCATGGAAAGAAGTCAGCTGGGTAGGGGTTAGACACCCTACCTTCGCCCAGTCTGTGCATAGCATCTTCCCAATGTCATTGGTTCATATCTCAAACCATGTGTGGAGGAACATCAACTCTAGGGCTTAGCCCCAGTACACAATCAAATAAGAATGTGCTCAGTATGCTGCTGAAACTGAAGTTTTGCACCCTGCCCATCTTTCAGTCACTGAGCTGCTGCTTCATGTTAATCCACAACGTAGTGCTCCATTCATACACTATGGTTCTCATGCACTCTACCGCATAGAACATCAATGGCCGCGAGGCCTGGTGGATTGATGCTAGACCATCTATCCTATCGAGTGCCAATAGTATGGACTTCAGGCCTAGTACCTAGATGGAGTTTGTCAGGATTTGACTCCCAACCTTTTTCATGTCTAGAAAACAATATACTACAGTGTACTCATTAATGGTGAGGCCACCTCCAGGCCCACGAGAGCATAGGTTCACCACTTCCCCTCGACGGGACAATCCAGTAATGAAATATATGTCCTCCACCTCTATAGTGAGGGAAATCTTGTCAATATGAAAGGACTCTGAGTCTGGATCCCAGTAGTCTACTATTATCTGCAGGAGTCTTGGTTTGGCACTCAGGGTTCCAAGACACCAAAACTTATATATCCCACATGCACGTAGATCTTGTTGAGCCATTAAATCACCCTGAATAGCCTCTTCTGCATCTCCATGTTCCCTCTCCCTCCATTCTAGAACCATCCTACACATTAAAATTAGTTTTTAGTCATTATTTACCTTAAAAAACCTTGTGCACAGCCGTATACATGACTATTTGCATAGCATGCACGTATGTATGCATTTTTGGGAGATTTTTCTGCGTATAGCCAGCCCTATACATGGAAAAAGCCTCGATATCCACGTGGGCCAAAATGACTATTTTAGACTAGCCTAAAAATAAAAATTGACCATGGAAATTTGAAAAAATTTGCATGAAAATGGAAGAGGAGGACATGAGAAGTTACCTAGAACAAACAGTGTCGAATTTCACCGGACGAAGCTCCCAAAATTCACGTTGGAAGTTTTGAGCTCAAATGGGTAAAAATTTCAAATGATATGAAATTTTTGAATTTTTTTACTATTTATAGAATTTTTTTGAAATATTTGAAATTTTTTACCCCCTTTCTATAGTTTTGAGCCGTTTCTAACCATTTTGGACAGTTTTGGACTAATTTGATGATGTAGGAGTCCATTTTAAGCACCGTTTTAGCCGTGGTTTCGACCCATTCATGCCGATTTTGTGTATTATGTATAAACTAGCATATAGGTTAGATTTCACATCCATTTGCACTTTTCATGACCTTATGACCATTTCATTATAACCTTAGGTACAAACCCATTCTATCTTGTCACGAAACCTTCTTGTTGTTTTAGAAGTGACATGATGTGAATGGTAGAGCTTGATCATACATGGGTTCCCTAGTTAGCTCCATTTTTGAATTTGGTTCCCATGCTGACATTTTTTCCTTTAGGGTGTGGGAGTCCTTTGTATAGTATCACCATTTATTTGTGCAAGAGCCTCATACTCCTCTTGATATTTTTGCTGGCCTTTTTCCCTAGGACTCCCTTATGTCAAGTTGTAATTGCATTATCATGAGTTTTTCCTGCCTCATTGAGCCTTACGCCAGCTTCCCTGACTTTGATTATCAGCTATATAGCCTGAGCTTGTCTCATATCTATCCATGCAGAGCCATTTATATATCCTTTGTATCTTGATTCCCCATTTTACCGGGAGGGGACTTTCCCTCGAGTGTCGTTACCCTACACATGTGTCCTTGCATTGAGCATAGGTATGTTCTGCTGCTTGGAACTAGTTTTTTTGCCTATTGATAGTCATCTCCTCCTAGTCTGTAACTATAAATCACTTTTATTCTTTTTCAAGCTTTTCAAAATATTTGAAAAATTCCCCCCCCAAAAAAACCAAAAAGCCGAACAGGAAAAGATGTTATCTTTGGCAGCAGTTTAGTCATGTCACCTTCGAACAGAGCACTATATATCACATCCATTGGTTGGATTAATAGTTTTACTTTACGAGTTGTACTCATTTCTCTGAGTTTATCTTGACTGACTGGTTAAGCTTCCAGTCCCTATGGAGCCTCTGTCGATGCCTCCTATGTCACAAAGATGTCCCAGTTTTGTATATCGAGTCTATGCTGCCTACATTCAGTCACCATTCACCTTTATGCTCTTGTTCGAAGGAAGTTGAAACTTGAGTTGGCCATTCCTCAGTTCTCTTGACTTTGCATGTTGGCCATTCCCGGTACTAATACTGGTTCATGCACATTATGATTGAGTCCTTCCACATTTTATAGCTTTGTTGAGTACCTCATGTTGGATGATGAGGGATGGATTAATGCCCTCCTTCCAGCAGATTTCATCCCATCGACTTCAGATCATTTATTATGGGATAGGAATCCAGAGTGTTTTTTGAGTGCCTTGAGACTTGCAGTCATCAGTGGTAGGTTCTCTCACCATTGATAGTTTTGGGAATACATCAATGTCCCTTGATCGATGGATCCTCTCAAGTGTTCGAACTCAACACATTTATTCACACTTGTTAGTTTGCACTCTAGTACCTTGATTCCCATTTTCATTATCGGTGGGTGATCTTGCATTTGTTAACGGTATACATCAATGGCCGGTAATTAGATGATGGACTACTATGTTTGACCTCGACACCTCTATTCACATAGCAGGACATGTACTCATAACATATTGTGTAGAATACCTTCCAGATTGGTGGCATTTCATATATGCTACCTCCTTGATCGTGCTAGTGTTCATGAGATTTCAGCTCTCATGACTTGATTCTAGTGTATGTTAGATATTTCCAGCCATTATGGAGATCTTAATCCATTATATATCTTCATATTTCATGGATATCATGATCCTTTGTATATCTTCATCATGGAGATCCTGATATATCTATATTGTACGTGGCGATGACCACACGTCATATTTTGTATCATGCATATTCATGGCCATTGTACTCTTGTATCCGGGACTGCTATATCTACTTGCAGTTATGTGAAGAGTTTGATCATTGTATTATATTATTGGATGGATGGTTCTCTTACCTGGTTCTTCATCAATCCACTTCCGGGATGGACTTATAAGGTATTTCGGCCATTGTATCACCCCTCTGACCTCACACATTAGGGGGCATCTGTTATAGCTGATTTTACAACACATGGTGGATCACACCTTTATGGCCTTCCCTGTTCCTCTGCGGACTCTTTAGACCCCATGGACCATTTTAGCACCTTTGATGTTTCCAATATCATGCCTAAAAACATGCATTATTTGCTATACGCGAATTTTAATCCTATTCTTGCATATATATGCGGATATGACCCACAAACCCACGTACATCAGGATGTGTGCAAAAGGACAAATAGTTTTGGAGTTTTCCTTGATGTGGATCCAATTCACTTGTCTCTTGGCCTTCCATATTCCTTGAGATCACTCGAATTTGACCTTCCATTACCCCATTGAAGCACTATATAAGGAACCCTTTGGATACATTGAAAGGGGAGGAATTGAAGAGCAAGAAAACTATAGTCCATTGTTGCCAGAGCTTATACTTGAGTCTGCATCCCTCTGTCCCTTGGAGCACTTTCTGTTCTTCCCAAGCTTTCCTTTGCTTGTGATATTGCTATCGAGAGATGGAGGATTGAAGTGGTGGAGGCCTAGGTGGAGGACTTAGTTTCTTTGATTCGTAGACATGCTGACGGAGATTGCCACTATTTTAATCTCTAATTTATATTAATAGAGATATCTTTTCTTGCCAATAATGTGTATTTAAATGAGTATTGAATCCATGCATTCTTTTAAATTCTTATATGTTATTGATTATATATCCTAGAGTAGGTCTAACACAATTATATAACATGCTTGTCTTGTTTACTGAGTGTTGAGAGAGAAAATTGCTAATACAAGAGAGAGTGGAAAATCTCAATGGGGATCTACATCAACCATCCAGAATAAGGTGTGTTTTGAGATCCTTTAGTGTTAGATGTTTGGTTTCTCTTGCATATAGTAAAGGATTGATTTCTACGATTACCTTGTCTGTTGTGGTACCCCAAGCCTTAGGAAGTTCTCTCTGTAACAACAGGCTTAATAATAATACTTAGCTTATATGTGAAACATGCTTGTATAGGAAATGGAATAGCTTATACTATTGGTTATGGGTTTACCATGGCTAAACATTGAACAACTTATCACTAGACCAGAGTCATTAGACACTAAAGTGTCAATACTTAACAATGTTGACATACTACAAAAAGACAAAAGGCACTTACGCTTTTTAAAGAATCTGATCTCCACATAAAGGATTCTGTTGAGGACAAATGTTGGATGATTCCATGGAAAGGAGAATTCCAGTTTATATAGAAGCAAAGGAGGAGCAAATGGTGTCCCAAACTCATCTTCCTCCAATGTAGGCCAAGCCACCATCCCTTGTAAAATGAACACATGTGCATGTTTCTCTCAGCTTCCATCAAAATGAAATGAGATGAAATATTAGTAGTAATACCTGTCTATTGGATGCAGAGTCCAATAGATGTACAATAGAATTAGTCAAGCACATGCAATAAAATTATAAATGGAGAAATAGAATAAAAAATGTGGTTTAGACCTTCCTTAATTTCTATAATTAGATATATATTATGATCACACTTTGTTTCTTAGGAGACAAGTCACTAACGAAACAATGGACATGCCTGAGAGAGAGAGAGATAGATAGGTAGTTGTATGGTAGAGTGAGACAAATACACACCTCAAGGTATTAATCAAAACAATCTAGAAACAAGGATGAATATGGCCTGCCCTATAAGGATGCCAACAAGATCCAACACAATATAATAATAATAAAAATAAAACACATACATTAATATATAACTAAAACAAAAAATCTATATGCAAGTGCATCTCTCGACCCACCTCTGTTTGATGGCATTCATGGTCGATTTTCCTAAACTCATGGAGATTTCATCCTCCAATTCCGTGGATGACTACTCAAGCAACCCGCTGGATCCAAATAACCATTCCAAGAAGACCATTGGTGAAAAATAGGTAGTCCAATAGATCGTTGGCACCAAATATTTTATGTTGGTTTGTGGCAAGGAGGTTTTGGTGGGTTATGAGTGGAAAGTAATTGTGAATTGGGACTAGAGGCAATTTTTATGCATTTATTAGGCCACCATTTATACCCGTTGAGGAAATTGTGATGCCTATTCACAATTATTGAGGGTTTAGAATTTTGGTGTTTAATTCTAGTGCTACCATGGATAAAAGAGCATTGGAGAGAACTTGGAGGCTCTTGAAGAGGAATGCCACAAACTCTACATCTCTAGAGTCAAAATGACCTTCTTCCATTACAAAATCGTAGGTAAGTTTCTTGGTTTACTGTGAAATTTTAGCTTTTTCCTATTAATATTGGTTATATTTCTGAGGCATAGGTAGGTAGGCCTTTTTTTTGAAAACCTATAAATCATTCATGAAATAAGTGGTATAGGGAGACTAGGTGTAGTTATTAAGTTAGGTAGGTAGTTTTTTTTTTAAACACTAAAGTGAAGGTACTGTAATTCCATTCCATCCCAGAACAAGTTAACAAATGTGAATGGAAAGTCATCATGACAAAAGGTTCAAGGTACCACACTAGGAGAGGGAGGCGCTAGCATAAGGACCAACAAGGTTCAACACAATATTAGAGGTCAACAAGAGTGGTCATAACAAAGTTAGAAGACAAGATTGACAAGACCCACCCACAAGACTGAACCAAAAGACCCACAAGACAAGGCCCACAAGACCTAGGTGTACAATCAAGGTGGGGAAACAACCCTTTTACCAATAATACCAATGGTCAAAATTTTATCTTCTTTCTCAAGGTATATAGTCCATAGGTGTTTTTTAAAATAATTTTAAGTTTTATCATCATCATATAAGGAAGTTCCAAACTATGAAACACTTCGAATGACTATAATACAACATATTAATAACATAATTTTCATTTCTTTCAACTTAACACTACTAAAGGTCCCTGTGCTAAAGTTGAAGCATCCAAGGACAATCAATAACAACAGTAGTAATAAATTAACAAACACGTTAAACTAGCATACGTAAAGGAGAAAACAACATGGTAACATACATAACATAATTTTGATTTCTTTCAACTTAACACTCCCAAAGGTCCATGTGTTAATGTTGAAGCATCCAAGGACAATAAATAATAGCATTAGTAATAAATTAACGAACAAGTTAAACTAGCGTATGTAAAGGAGAAAAAAATGGTGGTAACATATATAAAACTTCCTTTTCATTTCTTTCAACTTAACACTCCCAAAGGTCCTTGTGTTAAATTTGAAGCATTCACAGACAAAAAATAACAACATCAGTAATAAATTAATCAACAAGTTAAACTAGCATACGTAAAGGAGAAAAAAATGTGGTTTAGACCTTTCAATACCTTCACAAACCCAACGAAGACATCATATCCGACATAAGTTTTGTTTTATGATACAACCAATGACAAAATACCCTGGACCTTATAGTATTTAAAAATTTCATCATCTATAACATTCTACAACATATTAGTAACAAATTCAACTATTCTACAAGATTTTCAAAAAAATGAATTTATGTATTTGATAATTCTAAAAACACATTAAATGTAGAAATAAGCCTAGGCATGGAAAACCCATTTATCCACTTGAAACTCTTTTGCGCTTGTCAAAAATAACTACAACAACATTAAAAATGTTTGTATTTGATAATTTATCAACAGCTAGAGCTGCAATAGACACATGTAAATGAATCAAATACAACTTTAGATAAGTTACAACAACATATAAAAAGAATCAAATACCCTACCTAGTCCACTAGAAGAAAACACATAGACATGTCACTCACCAGAGCAAGAAAGGCACCAATTACTTGAATAAATGTCTGCATGAACAACAAACGAAGTGATGTCTATTGAACCTGCTCAAATAGCGAATACTTGGAAGAATTTTATTCCTGCACATGCAATACAATTATAAATGGACAAAAAAGAAGAAAAACAATTGAATTTAATGGTGATTCATGTATGATTGGATGGGTTAAGGATTCCATATTCAGTTGGTCCTTTGGTGAACACAACCCTTTGCTTAAAGCATGTAGAATATACATCTATAACATGTTATCAAGTGCATAGATTTGGGTTTGGATCAAAAAAAAATTTTTTTTTACTTAAATGCATAAATTTCTAAAACAATACCAGAAACACAAATAGTACAGTTGTGACAATGCAATATAAAGTAAAAACATAATTTTCACTTATTTCAACCGAACACTCCCAAGGTCCCTGTGTTAAAGTTGAAGCATCCAATAAATAACAACAGTAGTAATAAATTAATAAACAAGTTAAACTGACATACACAAAGGAGAAAACAATGTGGTTTAGACCTTCCTTTATATACTCAACTATATATTACGATCACATTTTGTCTATTAGGAGAGGATTCACTAATGAAAAAATGAACATACCTAAGAGAGAGAGAGAGATAGGTACTTGTAGGGAAGAGTTGGACAAGTACAGACTACAAGGTATTAATCAAAATATTTTAGAAATGAGGATGAACTTTCAATACCATTGTTGCAATAAATGACAGTATTTTAGGACAGTCATACATCCAGCAGATAGAAGCTCCTTTCAAATGTGTAGAAGCAGCCTTAACCCACACTCTAGCACATCCATCGTACTGCAGCACACTTCCATACATAGTAGCAACCCCAAGGAGGATGAAAAGGACCACATAACAACAAAGTTAAATCATCATGACAAAAGGGTCAAGGTACCACACTAGGAGAGGGAGGCTCTAGAATAAGGACCAACAAGGTTAACCACAAGGAAGAAGGTCAACAAGAGTGGTCATAACAAAGTCAAAAGAAAACCATTTCACCCATAATACGGAGGTGTACAATCAAGGTGGAGAAACAACCCTTTTAACCACAAGACCAAGGGTTAAACTTTTATCTTCTCTCTCAAGGTACATAGTCAATAGGTGTTCTGTACAATAATTCTAATTTTTATCATCATCATATAAGGAAGGTCTAAACTATGAAACACTTAGAGTGACTATAATACAACATATATAACATAATTTTCAGTTCTTTCAACTTAACACTCCCAAAGGTCCCTGTGTTAAAGTTTAAGCATCCAAGGACAATAAATAACAACAGTAGTAATAAATTAACGAACAAGTTAAAATAGCATATGTAAAGGAGAAAACAATGTGACATATATAACAAAATTTTTATTTCTTTCAACTTAACACTCCCAAAGGTCTCTTTGTTAATGTTGAAGCATCCAAGGGCAATAAATAACAACAATATTAATAAATTAGCGAACATGTTAAACTAGAATATGTAAAGGAGAAAACAACATGGTAACATATATAACATAATTTTCATTTATTTCAACTTAACACCCAAAGGTCCCTGTGTTAAAGTTGAAGCATCCAAGGACAATCAATAACAACAATACATGCAATAAAATTATAAATGTACAAAAGGAAAAACAAATTGTTATCACATACAAGTTGATTCAACACTTTGGTAAGAATTTTAGTTTAAAAAAATATCTATGCTATGTATAACACTCTGCAAGACAGAAGTGAAGCAACTATGAAACACTTCTAGTCACTTCAATACAACATATATATTAGATAATACCAATAAAGTAATCTTTTTCAAACCAAAATATAAAATAAGGATAAGATATGGAGTTACCCAACATCATTCAACACCCTTGTATAAGGAAACCAATAAAATTATACTACCTACACAAGGGGTACTGCTAGACAAATTGGCCATTACTAGTCAATACTCTCAACAACATGACCTAGTCAATACCCATTTCGGAAAAGAACATAAAAACTCATTTAGTTTGATGAATTTTACAAATACTTCTTTGGCCACCGAATGAAACTCCTTTCATTCTCCTTCAAATGAAGACATCCATATATTTTATCTTCATATTGAAGTGGGATGTTACTTGTGACATTGATTGCATTGGAATTTGCAACTTCAGGACCAAGTGTCACTCCATGGATCACAAAAAGTGAACGAATTCGTCCAATGCTGGCAATAGCACCATCATATGGATCCAATATTTTAACATTTTCACCTCCCTGGAGTAATTCATGCCCCCCTGGAATTGTTGAGCACTGTAAAAAAAACCAGTATACCAATTAAACCATATTATAAGATATACGGATTCATTCCTTATAGTATACCAATTGATTTAGTACATACCTTTGCATGTTCATGGCCATCTTTTGGTTCTTTCAATATTGTTGCACCACCTAGAATTACAATTTTTTCCTATGATTGACAGGCATTTACATTAAAAAAAGAGGCTTCGTGAGTGAAGTGAAATGGATAAATAACATCAATAGATTAAAATATCAAGTGAAGAAATGGTTGGAAAATAATGATAATTAGCTTACCCCATTTGAATCAATAGTACTTTTCTTATTTAATTTGAATGCAACAACAAGAGGTTCAATGGAGGAGGCTATGGTCGACATCTTTTCTAACAACCCAACTATACAAAAAATCATTGCAATGTTATAATACTCACAAAGGTTTTAAACATTAGATGGACCTCTTGTTTGGCTTCTCTTGACTTCAACAGATGGCAATGACCTATCTTTTTTATAATTTTCTAAGCCTGCCATATATTGAGCCATTTCACTCAAACTGGGTTCTCTATTAGTTCCTTCAACCTACAAATCATTGTCAACACACAATGTATTGGAAATATATACAAATAAAAAAGGCATAACACAATGTGCAGTATTAAGCAAAAACACCATATACTTACACATATGTGTTTTTTGGATCTCAACCCTCCCCGACCCAAAAAATATCGACCCTTCACAAGATCTCTTCATTTCTTCCCTCTTGAACTCTTTTCCAAAAAATATTCAATGCACATAGTTTCCTTCAAATCTTCCCACTATCTGGGAGTCAAGCTGATCTCTATATATTTTCCATCCAATATTAATTTCCTTCATTTATGCCTAAAATAATTCATAAAAAGTATCATTCTATACTTGTAATGTTTAACATAAATCCTACCACCAACTGTCTCAAAAACATTTTCCATTTGTTGGATCACTAGATCAACATTTCTTGGATCTTAATCTATAAAGTTGGATTTGGATTTGGATTTGTGTGCTCCTCTATAAGCCTTGAATAATTCTGCATCTTTTGATGAAAGGTGATCTTCAGAACTAGTTTTGGGTGTTGAAAACCCACTCATATTTATGGATATAGCAATTTCATCTCCTAGCACATTACTTTGAGGAGATGTAATTGGTGTTTTTTCTAAGGAAGAAGGCTAAATTGGTTCCTCATAATTGGACACAACAGGTGTGGCACTAAGTAGCTCACCAATTTCCTCAACAATTGTGTCACTAGTTATATTTAGGAATCTCTTCAACAGGTGTGGCACTTGCTAGGTCACCAATCCCCTCAGATGAGCCTTCAGATATTTGCTTTAATTTTAAATAAAGCTCTCGCAATCCTGATTGTCCAAAATATGTCAGTTTTTTCAGAAAAATCTTGGACATTATCATCTGATATACAAGGAAGTTGATCATTAGTATCATTATATTCATCTTCGTGTATTGATCTACCAAGGTGTTGGATTCTACGAGCTGGCAGTGATTTTTCTTTGCTTGCATTATGTTTCTGATGATCATTTATTGTAGAATACAACATTCCCCTATAAGGAAAAAAATTACCAATTAGAATCAAAAGCATATATGGCCTACATCATGAAATAGATTATAAAAAACTTTCATAAAATATGCATATAAGTGAAAAGATACAAGGAGTAACTACTTATTTCCCAAACCAAGGGATGATAAATACTCTTCATTTCTTGTGATGTGGTATTTACCAACACGCTCGTATTCTGTCACATTTTCATCTTTGCTGGGGTCACTTTGACGTTTAAACCCCTTATTCTTCATAGCCTATATGTCTGATATTCTCTATTGAAATGCTTGGTTAATTTGAAGAGGGTAAACATATGTCTCATCGGTATTTGATAATATTTTGACATGTATTTTCACTTAAAAATCCATACTCATAATGTTTTATTGCACATGGTTTGATCTATTTAAAATTTAATAATATAGGACTAGTTTCACCATAATCAACTTTAATAATTTCTTGTATGAATCCAACATATAATTTCTTTTGAGTGCTGTGATGAAATTCAACACTAACAACACAATAAAAATTTTCCTTTCCTATGTTCTTTTCTTCCACTCTTAAGGGCTACCATAGGCCCACATCCCACTGAAATGATAAGCATATGTGTGTGTGTGTGTGTGTGTGTGTGTGTGTGTGTGTGTGTGTGTGTGTGTGCGCGCCGTGAAAGATCCATTTCCTCAATCGTTAGATCTTGACCTTCTTGTTGTGCATAATTTATTACATCAGCAATCCAATCATCAAATTTCGGAAAATTCAGACCACCTCCAATATTTGATTCCTGAAGTCTACACTTTTGAGATGGACACGTCCCTGTTTGAATCTCTTCTTTGTAATTTCTATATAGAATATGAATAGAAATGATAGTAAGAATGATAATATTTTTTCTATTATATGAAATTAAATAGATAAATTATCATGTCAAAAAAATTAACTTGCTCCACTTATCAAATGTGAATGTTTTTTTATGAACATAGGAATATATCAAAGTTCTTTCCTCACTTGATAGCTTGAAGCGATGTCCATTTCCTTCTAATACTTCACCTGCAAATCTCTCGTCTTCATCATCATCCCATACACGTCGATTGACACTTCTAAAATCCTTCATATATTATGTGTAAAAACCTATGGCATCTTGCATTAAATATCCCTCACACATGCTACCTTTTGTTTTTTCCTTATTACGAACAAACATTTTCAGAAGCTATCGTTCTATAGGATACATCCATCTCATTCTTATCGGGCCACAATGCTCTAGTTTATTTTCTAGATGCATAAGAATATGCATAGAAATATTGAATATTGTTGGTGGAAATTCTCGTTCCAATAAGAAAAGGACTTCAACAACCTCTTCCCTCAAATTATCAAAGTTTGAAGGATCTAGCACATGCAAACTCATTCTCTTCAATATTAGGACCAACCTTATAATTGCCAATTTTAGCCCCTTTTCCAAACTTGATATGACCACAATAGGAAAAATATCCTCGATTATGACATGATAGTCATGGGTCTTGAGGCCTCTTAAACTATTATTGTCAATTTGGCTTCTAATATTACTAATTACATATCCAGTAGGAAATCGAGTCTCAGACATCAAATTTAAGAATTGTGCACATTGTTCCTTTGTCCTAACATAAGGATCAATATGCTTTCTATATTTTCCATCACCACATTTTTCAACCCAAATATTTCGACGAATATTTATTTGTTGAAGGTCTAGGCATGATGACACTGTATCATATGCACCAAAAAGAGTTTCTATAATAGCAAAAGCTATGTTTTTCTCAGTATGCATAAATTCAACAGTATGCCTAATGGATATATGCTTAAAGTATGGAAACTTACAGAATATGCACAATCTTTTTACACCACTATCATTAAGTGCATCATTTTTACTACCACAAATTCCACCATCCTTAATAAACTGCATTCTTTTTTCTCCATTCTCAATAATGTAATCACTTGTTATTGCCAATGGTGCTTCACGATTCTCTTCTTGACCATTGAAACATGACTTTTATCGATGATATGGATGCTCCATTTTAAGGTGTGCATGATGTCCACAATAAATGCACTTACACAAACTACTTGAGTGTCTCACAAAATCCTTAAACATGCAAGATGGACATCCATGATATACATGAACATTTAGACTAGTCAAACAGTGCCATATGAACAAAGATCATGTATTGTAAACAATAAAGAATATCTTAAAGTGAATTGGATAGAATGACCATCCCTTAAAATTTGAATTGCTTCAATTCCTTTCCACAATTCTACTAGCTCATCAAATAATGACTCTAAATACACATCAATTGTATATGAAGTCACACTTTTCTTTCCTGGTATAATTAATGACAACATCAAGAAGAATGGTTTCGTTGCTAACTATGGAGGAAAGTTGTAATTTATTAAAAATATCGGCCAAGTTGACCATTTAGTACTCTGTTATGAGAATGGTTTCACACCATCTAGAGCTAAACCAAGCCTCATATTATGAGGATTTTGGGAGAATTCGGGCTGTCTATTTTCAAATTCCATCCATGTTAGCAGGAATATTTCACCTTTTGCAGATAGCAAGGTGTTCCTCTGGTATGAATGGTTCAGATCAAAAACAAATGAAAAACAAAGGATGAAGATCCTCCCTGGACGCCGTAGATACCTAGAATTTAATGCTTCAATAGTAAACCTGTGTACCTACAGTCAGATTAAACACGCAAACACATCAAAGCTAACATAACATAATATACTAATCCATGTCACTAACTAAGGAATCCAACAACATTTACATGTGAAATCAAACAACAACAGTAATGTGGAACGGAAATTAACTTTGCATTAAGATGAGATGGAGAAATTTACAACCAATTAAGCCCTAGTGTTGACATGCATCTCCATGAAACCAAAAATTTCATCCCCATAAGCTCCAAATTTTTCTCTCTATGCTCTCTAATGGCTTGGGCCAAGTGATCAATCCAACAGCATAACAATACCTTAAGGGTTCTCCCCTCAACCATGGACATGAGCTCATATTTATAAGGCTCAATGGATAGGGATGGTTGAGATATTTGTGAATGAGGTGGCCTCTAATATCCTAGGATGGGGTATCTCGAGCTCAACTAACCCACAATGATAGGGATAAGGGAGGACACAAGGCTCATCATCTAGAGAGCTCAAGAATCTTCTCTTTTTCCCATTTTACCCAAGGTACCACTTTTCTCCTTCATTGACAAAGCGGTTCAAATAAGAAACGCTTATGGACTAAGGGCCATAAGCGGTGGCACCGCTTATGGCTAACAAGGGATAGGAAGTGCAAGTAAGGTACCGCTCATGGATAAAGGGTAAAGCACAGTGCTGAGCATTTTTATGAAAGATTGACAAAATGGTATGAGTTTCCATTCCAAGTGCTGGGATTCAAGGCAAGTAGGTATGTTAAGAGTCTTATCACATGATGGTGATAGGATTTTGGTATAATCGGATGCCCCCCAAAGCATGATTCTTAGAGGGATATGATAAACGAGAGCTTTGAGAGAACAAGTCATCGCTATGAGGAGAAAATGTCAGATTGATCGAAGCATGTTATCAAGTAGGCATTTGTAGTACATCAGTATGTTGACTCATAGACACAAGTAACCAACTCATGGTTGCAGACCAATACAAGGCAGATCCATGGGAGGAATAAACAAGCATGGCTACTAGAAAACAATGTAGATCCATGTGATAGAGGACTCAAACTTGAGCATAGCTACTAGACATACAATGTAGATCTATGTCATATAGACAAAAATATGAGCATAGCCATGACCATCCAAATGTGGATCCATGCTAGATATACAAAAATCCATCGCAACCCAGGGAAAGTAATGAAAAATTTAAACAAATACCCAGGGTATTCATCTCATATTCCACAAAGTACGATTCTATCTAGGTGATTACAATGATCTAAAGTCGAACATGGTAGAAACCACTTGATTACTAGCCAATGATGTGAACCATCAACAAGTGCAAGGGATATCACCATTAATGTCAATGATTCCCAAGATACTCTAGTAAAATATACTAAGTGTGAATAAATGTCTTGATGTCAAACACCCTATTGATTCTATCGATCAAAGGTCCATGATGTGAACCTATGTTGAGAGTGAGAGAATCTGTCATTAAGACATACAAATTTCAAGGTACCAAATATTGTTTCTAAGACTATTTCCTAGATAATGAGTTGATGTCGATGGAAAAAGTCTCGTCAAAGGAGGGCCATGATGAGTCCCACATCGATGACATGAAACTCGGAACATAGTTTTGGAATGATGTGAATGTAGTAACCATATGACTTACTCAAAGATACTTACACAAAGATTGCGTGGACTGCAGAGGTAAAACTTCTTCAAATCCCCTTTGCACATTGGGCGGCATGACAAAAAGACTTGGCAGCATGACTGAATAGGACAAACACATAATGCAATAGTGGACAATGCATTCTTTTGAAAGAATCAAAGGAGTGACATGACTCATGAAAGTGGATCATCGTGGAGATCAGCTGAATACCCAATTAACTGACATGATGTACACACAAGTGCCATGTTCAAAGGTAATGACAAACAACTGCCATTATTTTCAAAATGATTCCCTTCCCATTTCCCCCATCATGATTGATGAGTGCCTCTTTTTAGTTTAACGAGCTCAAAGAGGGTAACAAACACTCGATATAGCTTGTCGGAAGATAAGTCCAAACTCATATGTTTTACGAACCTAAGAGAGGAGGGGTTCATTCCCAAAATGGGTCTCTCAATGTTTAATTTAGTGAGTCCACTGAAAGAAAACTCGATATTGTTGATGTTTAGAGAGTCTAAACAAATACAAAAGAAGACTCCAAAGGGGTCCTTTTTCATATGATTTAGTCCCTAAGGCCCAAAAAAGTATAAAATCATACCTTAGGGAACTCTTCCAGTCATGATTGGATGGAGTGTTCCTTTTTTGTAAATAGTCCTATCCAAACCGAAAAAGAGATAACCTACAGTCGGACGGATGACTCTTCAAATAATTTAATGAGCATGAAGAAGACAAGATCGCTCGATGATGTTTTCATATTTAGAAAGCCTAAAAAGAGTTTAAAGAGGACTCCATTAACCTTTTTCATGTTTGAATCTAGAGCATGAAAAAGTAACAAACTAAGCTCAAACAACTTTTCATGTTTTAACCAGAGCATGAAAAACGAAAAGTAAGCTCAACACCATCTTACTGTTTTTAACGAGCTCAAAGATCAGTTGAAATAAGGCTCAAGGATTGGTTTCATTTTTACACAAGCTTGAAACCAATAGGCAAACTTAAGCTTGAAAAATACCATTAACATGATATACAGAGGTTGGAATCTTTCCCCCAGCATGATTGCTAGCAAAGCCTAACCCTAACATGGTTGCTAGGGGCTCGACATGCCCCCCCAAGCTTTGTTTCATCTGACAATTCTTCTTCCATACCCAACCTAAAAACCTGGTTACTAATGTGAAAATGTTCACCAGGGGGGTAGGAAGAATGAGAATCAGGAAGGTGAAAAGAAGGTTCAAGTTCTAACACTAAAGGGAAGACTCGAATCAAGGGAAGGGGATCTGTTTCATTTTTACACAAGCTTGAAATAGAAGGTAACTACGCTTGGAACATGGTTTTATTTTTATGCAAGCTTGAAAACAAAAGGTAAACTATGCTTAAGGAAATCCATTTCATTTTTTAACGAGCTTGACATCGAATGAGAACTTTGCTCACAGGCATCCGTTTCATTTTTTAACGAGCTTGACACAAAATGGGAACTTTGCTCAAGAATGATTTCATTTTTATGCAAGCTTGAAACCAAAAGGTAAACTATGCTTAAGGAGTGGTTTTATTTTTTAATGAGCTTGAAATCAAAAGTAAACTATGCTCTGAAACCTGCTCCTACCAAACATGATATCCAAAGGTTGGTAGGTTTCCCCCATTTCATAAAAGCTAGCAGCATAGCTCCATTATGATATACATAGACTAGAGCCATGCCCCCCCATTTTACCTATGATGGGAAGAAGCTAACAACAAGAAGGGGAAGGTGCTACAATAACGTACGACACATTTAGGGCAGCCTTTTTACTAGGAGTGATGTGATGGTTAAGTGGAACAAAGGAAATCTGATCAATGGTCACAATCTTCCCATTATAGGGAAAATGCATAACTCTAAAGAGTGTGGACACAATAGCCTTCATGGCATAAACATAATCGCATCCAAGGAGCATATTGAAATCTAAAGGACCTTGGACCACCATAACATCAATAAAAATAATTTTCCCTCCTAATGTAATAGGCAAGTAAGGAAGGGTCCCTAAAGGTGCAGTAGGTCTTCGATTAAAAGCCAGTATCTGATCAGTGGTTGGGACAAGCTGAGGAGAACCAAAAGCTTGCCAAGTAGTTGAGTATAGAATACTAACAAAAGCCCTTTTGTCAACAATAGTGTGAATAATCTGCCTAGCAGTAACATTCACAACTATTTGGAAATGAACACTCGAATGAAGACGAGACTCTATTAGGTTACTCCGGTCAAAGGAAATATCATCACTACTCGGAGAGGGTTCTGTCAAAACAGACAAAATTTCCTCTTGTCGAGAACAATCAGAACGAAGCATGAAAATTTCAATAGCTTCAAGTTCATTCTCTACTGGAAGAGAAGAACAAGATGAAGATTTGGTCAAAACGACTACTTCAGTCTCAACACTCTCTGACGAAAGAGTGGGATCAGGTGGAGATGACGTCGACTCGACCACTTCACTCTCCAAAGGAAGAGTGGGATCAATTATAGATGAAACTGAATTGATCACATGGCCAACCAGCGAGGAATCGAGGGATAACTTACTATCACTTGTTGGAATCACTTTGTTGGTCAGACGGGGTAGACCCGGGTTACTTTAATGTACCAACAATACCCCTAGCTCACTAGCCCTTTCGGAAACAGACCATAGAATGGACTAAAGTCTCACCCAAAGTGATCGTAGATGGGGTGGATGAAGACTCAGGTGTCTTCAACCGGGTTCTGTAGCATCCTAGGGTCTCGCAACTCTTCTTAGCCAGCAGGATCTCTCTGCGAGGGCGATCTCTCCTTCTAGCTGGCACTGATAGGGAGTAGACTCTTATCGCATCACAGCCTCTAGAATGATGTGCAACTGTCTCTTCTACTTAACCATTCACCTGCGATATCCCACACTGCAGCTCCTCTGACAGTGTGATATCACCTTTCTATGCTACGATATCTTCTACAGTAAGACTCAATGTGGCCCTCAAGGTCCAAAGGTCTTCTCTCTAGGTACAATAACTCAGTTAGCCTTCAACAGGGCGTCAAGCATCCTTACTTGAGCTTCTACAGTTCAACACACTTAAAATCAACTATACTCAATCTTACTGGACTAAATATGTAGGAATCACTTAACACTGTAACTGTTACTGTCGTGAATCAAGCACTGATAAACTCATACACATAATACTTGATATATCCAGCTCACGATTAACCTTCCATGTTACTATAAACTAAAGGATAACATACATTCATTCATTAACTGATAGCAAAGTTTATGTAACGAATAACAGATAGCAACTAAGTAAAGCACAATCACATGAAATAGTCGCACAATACACTGATTTTACGTGGTTCACTCCCAGGAAGGAAGCTACATCCACAGGAACTAGTTTTTCTATTATATCTTGAGAGAGTAAACACAGTTTCGTTGCAACCTATTGTGCAGCTCGAGATCTTTTGGGAAACTCCGTGCACACATCCGGGAGCCCTTCTCTCCTAGATCTCTCCTCCTTCTATATTGTCTTCTCCTTACAATATACTCTTCCTCTCTCTCTCTCAATCCCTGCAGATTGTTACATTCCTGCTTAAGGAGCCAGCTACTAGTTACAGTAAGATAACTACAGACTGAATAACAGAACTAGAGCTTGACTCAAAGAATAGCTAACTGACCACTAGCTAATTGTCTATTTGAATGTTTGGCTAGCTCACTATCTATCTCAACGTCTTGCTAGCTAACTGTCTATCTCAATGTCTTGCTAGCTAACTGTCTATCTCAATGTATTGCTAGCTAACCTTTCATAATACAAAATACATGCTTATATAGGCGGCCCAAAGGTCTTGCCTTGTTACAACACTGTGGGCCTTTCCCAACAGTAACCCAAAAACCCTAACTGTGATAGTCGGCCTATCTGTACTTGAACTACCGCTTTCCATCACACCATAGCTTTCTGCACTCTTCCATGCTTCCCGTGGGTATGGGTACCGCTTCCTCGGTCGCTCCCCTTCTGTCCTTTGTCTTCAATACCTCAACTTGTTGCTCCTTTTCTATTTATGAGGGTAGCTGAGCCCTCCTGTCTTTGCCGCTGCCTTAAGTGCAGTGGTTGATCTCTCTCTTCTCAGCTGCTTGGGTACTGTTTCATTTGACTTTCTTCTTCCAATATAGCATCTTTTCCTATAGTTGTGGGGCCCTGCTCCAATAGTTCCCTAACACTTACTTATGGCTCGTCCCTAAGCCACTAACAGCTAGTTTCTCATGCTGTAGCTTCTCCTTAGCTTCCTACAAAGTCCTTGTAAGTCTCTCCTGAAGTCCTGTGACTTCTTTATCCATAGCTTCGACACACTCTTATGTAGTTTCAAGCATAGCTTTCCTAATTTCACAACCTTGGGCGGCGTTGTCATAGCGGACACAAGGCCACCACACTGGAATCTTTGCACAATGTCTTCTAAAGGTTTCGTCTCGGACATAAACCACTCGGTGCAATACTCTGGACTGGCAATGGATGCAAAATTGGGGAAAACCAGCACTCTATAGCTGGAGTATCTCTTCACAGGGAAAACTCTTCAAATTGCTCTATAGCTCTCAAAAATCACAAAAGTAACCCTTCTGTATGAATGATCTCTGTATTTATAATGAAGGTGATAATCTTTGAAGCAACGGTCATTTGGCTAGACCTGTTGGCGGTATTAATTGCATGTACAAGACAACACCCATCATTTCAATCCTCATTAATTGCTGGAAATCCGATCAAATTTCCCTCGAAACTTGTGTGCAGGTGCCGGTCTCGTCGAAGATTTACCAAATCTAGAAAAATCATTTTACTGTTTCCAAATCTAGGATAACGTATACTTGTCATATCTGGATTAACTGCTTGTCAAAAGGTGAAGTGACTGGCCTTTTGTCCCTTTTCAAAATCATCTATGTGGCATGGGGAACATCGCATCGCTGCGATTCCACACCGCATCATCTCAAACCAAAGTGTTGGCATGAACACCGCAACGTTCAAAAAATACGCAAGCATCCTATGACTTGCACAACATACACTTTTCTGATGCAATTCCTCATACTTAGAATTTTTTTTTTTTTTTTGGTGTAGACTAATTACAGGTGCGATGCCTCCTTTCAACTACACTGGACATCTGCACTTCATAAACTATCTGAGTTAGGGCTGGGAGGTGGAGTGGCTATCACTATAAATCTTAAGCCTACTGCCATTAATCAAAGTGGGAAGAAGCTCCTCGTTCAGTTTGCTGAGCTGAACGACACCTCCATTTGTAACATGCTGCACCTGATATGGCCCCAACCAATGCATCTTGAACTTCCATGGAAACTTAACAAACTTACTGTCATAGAGGAGCACTAAGTCTCCTATCTGAAAAATCTTGCTTTTGATGTGCCTGTCGTGCCAAGCTTTCTCTCGTTCCTTCTGCACTTTCTGATGAAATCATGCGATGAATCTGTCTTCTTTTATGGCAAGCAGCTGCACTAGTCTTTCATTCATTGTGTTTGTATCAGCCATCCCGGTAATTTGAGCAACTCTTAAACTGGGAATAATATATTCCATAGGCATAACAACCTCTTGTCCATACACCAAGCTGAAAGGTGTGTGTCCTATAAGTTTCTTGCATGTAGTCCTATAAGTCCATAATAGAGCATTAACCCTGAGGTCCCAATCATTTTTTTGGCTGTTACAAATCTTAGTAAGAGTGTTTTCTAGAATCTTGTTAAAGGCCTCCATTGTACCATTAGCTTGTGGGTGGTAGGGAGTGCTCGTAAGGTGCTGTATCTGGAATTCCTCCGTCAAGGCCTCAATAGTGCGGTTCAGAAAATGTGTGCCTTGATCACTCATTAAGATTGCTGGACATCCAAATCTAGTTATATGATGTTTTCAAAAATGAACTGTGCAGCTGTAGTAGCATCACAATTCCTTACTACTTTTCCCTCTACCCACCTAGTGAGGTATTCTATTCCTGTGATGATGTATCTCTCATGAGTTCGTTTCTCGGGTGGGTTTATAGGACCCACGAAATCTATAGCCCACTTGTCAAATGCTCGCAACGTAATCTGTGGTCACAGTGGCATTTCATCTCTCTGTGAAGGTTTTCCTACCCTCTAGCAGATATCGCAACATCTGCAAAAATCCTTAGTGTCTTTATGTAAAGTAGGTCACCATAATCCTGCAGCTAGGATTTTCTGAGCAGTCGGCTTTCCTGTGAAATGACCTCCTGCGATACCTAAATGTGCTTCTCTGATAATGGCCTTTTTCTCGTGCGGCATAACGCATCTGTACAAGACTTCATCTGGACCTAACTTATACAAATGTCCTGCGATCAAAGTGAAGTCTGCTGCTTTAACAACTAACTGTTTCTTTTGCTACTTAGTAAACTCAATAGGTGCCCACCCTGTAGTAAGAAAGTGAATAATATCAGCGTAAGACTCATCTGTGATCTTAATAGAAAACAATTGCGCATCTGACAAATTGTCCTCTAAATTACTTGGTTCTTCTCCTGAATCTATCCATGACAGGTGGTCAGGTCCAACATTTAATTTTCCTGGTTTTACAATAATTTCAAAATCATACTCCTGAAATAGGAGTAACCATCTACAGATCCTTCCTCCTAACATTGGCTTATTGACCAAATACTTTAAAGCAGAATGGTCAGTAAACATCTTGAATGAGGCACCCAACAGGTAGTGCCTGAACTTCTGTAGAGCATACACCATAGCTAATCCTTCTCTTTCTGTGGTGGTGTAGTTCTTTTCTATGGTAGATAACTTTCTACTTGAGTACGCGATAGGGTGATCGATACCCCGTTCTCCTGGCTGGGTTACGACAATCCCCAGTGCAATGCCAGATGCATCCACATGTACATGAAATGGCTTGTTCCAATCTGGGAATACTCAGATGGGTGTTGTAACAATCTTCTCTTTAAGAGTGTCTAAACTTTGCTGGAATTCCTCATTCCATAGGAATTTCACATCTTTCTTTAACAGCTTTTCCATAGGTGCGGTGATCTTTGCATAACCCTTGATGAATTTTCTATAATACCCTATATGACCAAGCACTGTCCTCAACTGCTTGACTAAGTTGGGTGCTGGAAGATTAACAATGATGGCAATCTTTGCAGGATCTACCATCAAGCCTTGTCTACAAACAATATGACCCAACAAAATACCCAATGGCGCACAGAATATACATTTCTTCAAGTTAAGAGAAATCTGATATTGCCTACATTTCTCTAACATGAGCATTAAATATCCTATATGGTATTTGGTTAACCCAAATACAGTCCAATCATCAAAATAGACTTCTAAGAATTTATGGATGTATTCCTTAAAGACAGCAACTACTACTCTGGAAAAAATAGCTGGTGCATTTTTAAGACCAAAGGGCATTACCGTATACTGGAATGAGCCCCATTCTGTCGCAAAGGTGGTCTTGTGTCGATCCTCGAGATGGATTCTGATATGGTGATAGCCTGAAAATCCATAAGTGAAGGAGTAGACCTCCTGTCCTCCCACATTGTCTAAAACTTCATCAGTAAAAGGTGTCAGAAATGGGTCATGAAGCTATGCGTCGTTGAGTTTGCGCAAATCGACACAAATCTTGATTTCTCCTTTGGTTTTATTTTCCTGCACGACCATGGGACTAACCCACTCGCTCTCTTCTACAGGTTCAATGATGCCTGCCGCTAGCATCTTATCAATATCAACCTTAAATTTTTCTTTATAACGAGGATTTAATCTGTATGGACGCTACTTAACTGGCCTGGCATCCTCTTTCAAAGGTATCCTCATTACTCCCAAATCTCCTACTATTCCCTTCATTTCTATAAACTTGGTAGGAAATAAGTCATGATAGTCGTGTAACAAATCTGTGATTTGTCCTACCGTTTCGTCATCCCAATAGTCTCCAATAGAGGCAAACTTTGGTTCTGTTTTTGTGCCAATATTGATCTTTTTAATCTTGATAGGCTATGTGATTGTGGGAATCTCTAGCTTTGGTCCCTCAACTTCATGAGTCCCTTCTGACTCTGGAATGTTGATACTACGAGGATTCTCATCCTCACCATCTGGCTCTACTGTGAAGTTGTAACAATCTAGCACATGTTCTAACTGTATGGCCCAATCAGGTTGAGCAGGCACTGATAGGGTATAGTCATCAAATATATTAGTCTTTTTTACATATAGGGCCTGATCAATGCTTGGGTACTCATATTCAAAAGTGAAGGTGAGTTCAAAGCTGTCTATCATAACTAGCCATGTAGTGGTTCCTCTGTGCAACTCTATTTCCGTGTACCAATTCCTTGGGATTTGGTCTAAAGTGTGAATGAATAGGTGAACCCATTCATCCTTGGGAATGTGCTACCAATTCTGTTCACACATATTAATATGTGACCTGGGGTCACTTTATCCTGTATATTTCTGTTGGAACCGCTCCTTGTCATTAGAGAATCTAATTGCCATCAATCTCCTAAAATCATTCCATGATGCGATATTTTCCTTATGTGGATGCCACCATCTTGCAGGTGTGGCTCTTATTGCAAGGTCAATAACTGCCATCCTCTGCTCATGAGGGATTTCTTGTTCAAGCTGCTGTAAAAATTCATTGACATCTGCCAAGCTATCAAATGACAGAATATCCCTAATCTTTGTGCCAATCCATCGCAGTGACTTAGTTATAAATGCACATCTGCGAGCTGAGACTTCGTAAAGTCTATTCTGCCAATTTTCTAAACCAACCTCTGAATCTGATGCGCATGAGCTATCGCATCGCCAACTGATATTTCCTTCTGCGGTGGGGTTGATGTAATCACTCTGGTTAGTAGTCATCTGATAGAGGCTCTCCATATTATGCACCTCCTCTGCTCTGATAGGTTCAATATATCTAGGACCCTGAAAAGGATCCAACGGTGCGATGACCCGAATCTGATTATCCTTAAAGGTCATTTGTCTTTTCTTTAAATCAATAACAGCCATGTTATCGATTGCCCAATCAATACCTAATAAAGCTGGGTACGGTCTGCTATCACCAATAATTTCTATGACTTCAAAGTATGCAAAGCTGTGAACTCCGTCGATGTCAACTGGTACTTGCGGTAATCGACCCAGTGGTAATACCCTCTGCTGATTGGCTAAACGCAGATGGATAGGTGATCTGGATAACTTAGGGCTACCCATCTATTCCCATGTCTTCTTAGTCAGAACATTTACCTCTGATCCTAAATCTAGGATTACCTCATCCATTTCAAATTCTCTAATTTGGGCTGTGAGTCTCATCGCTCTTCCTATTCTTATATGGCCCATAATATTATGAACAGCCCGCTACACACTGCTCACGGAATAAGACGGCTGACACTGATCTATGATGCGCTGAAGCTCTCCGATGGCTTTCTCATTTCGTCCAAGTTTCAAGCAGCTCCGTAGGAAGGATTGTACACTTCTTGTTGACTCATCCTCTTCACACCTTCCAGATGTGGTAGCCTGCGATATCTGCACAAGACTAATTCCACAAGGTGATTGCTGTGGTAGGCCCCTACAAGGAAGTACCTGCGATCCTGATGGTATAGGGTCAGTAAATAAATTTTTTGCTTGCTGAAATGTTTCTTTGTTCTTCTGTAGGTCAAGTGGTGTTGATTTATTAGTGGATTTGCCTACCCACTCCGGACCTGTATTCTTTTCGGTATCCTGCGATGTCCTACTAGTAGAAGCACCACTGTGAGTCACAATATTGACTCTTGGTTCTGGTTCTTTATTCTTAGCAGCAATAAGCTGAATGTTTTTGTTTACTACTGGCTTAGGATCCCTAATCTTGGCTATCAAGATCGGACACTCTTCTATAGTGTGATCATAGGACTTGCAATAGTTAGATGTTGTAGTAGGGTTCTGACAATCCCTAGCATAATGTCATACAATCCCACAATTGTAACAAGTAATCGGTCCACGACCACGACTGAAGCCTTCACCATGGCCAAAGCTTCCTCCATGGCCTTGTCCTCTGAATCCTCCACCATGGCCAACATGAGCCGGTTCGTGTTGTGGTCCTGCTGCTGGACCCGGTGTCTCTGACTGGACTCTATACAAGTCATGTTTTCTCTCTATCATGAGATCATAAGCTCTACATTTATTTTCATCATGTCCTACTAACTTACAGAAGTTACAATATAAGTTCTTTGGGGTTTGTACATACTTCTGAAGTAAAGGGCATTCCTGTGGTCTATGTCCTCTTGTTCTGCAGAGTTCACACCATGGCCCTTAGTTCTGTATTAAGGGGTTTGGAGCCCCACTTGCTAAATATTCAAAAAATAATGGATAGTTATATTTAGTATGGCCCTATCCTTTACACTTGGTACACCATATTTCTTATGCAACCTCTTTCCCTTTCTTAATCTCATGTAGCTGTAACGTGAGATTGGCTAACTGATTCTGTAGGTTTGTCATACCTGTACTAGTATCAGCTAGAGGTGAAGCCTCTAGTTTCATTTCCATCTCCAACGCTTCATCCTGCGTACGGAGTCTCTGTTGCATAAGGGGAATTCTGATATGCGGGAGCAGTGCTACGATGAACCATTCCTTATGTTTCTCTGGCGCAAACTCAAAGCTAACCTGGTCTATAAGAGCTTTGAATTTTTGATCAAAGTCCCATACTAACTCTGTAGGTAACTGTTTAATGTCTTTAAGCTCTGTGATACACTGTGACTCAAACTTAGGTTTCTTAAATTCTTTGATCATGGTGGTCCTAACTTGTATGAGCGTCCTGGGCTGTGCTGATGTATACTTCATATACCATGTTAAGGCTCTTTCTCTAAGTGTAGTGGTCAACTGGACAAGTTTAGTATTATCATCCTGGATCTGTTTAATGGTCCATACAACTTCACATAGGAACCAATGCTGTTCTGCGTGTTCTGCCCCTGTACCCTTAAAGGTAGGTAACTTCATGTCATCCCCCATTTTGTTTCTACGTGGTGGACGCTGAGTTGCTGTATTACTACCACTCGACGGTGTAGATGTAGGTGGTGTAAAGGTAGTATGCACTGTATGTGAACTACTAGATGGAGTTCCTATGGGATTGTTCTGAGTCCCGGTCATTTT
This sequence comes from Pseudotsuga menziesii, assembly GCA_001517045.1. Classification (NCBI taxonomy): domain Eukaryota; kingdom Viridiplantae; phylum Streptophyta; class Pinopsida; order Pinales; family Pinaceae; genus Pseudotsuga; species Pseudotsuga menziesii. Next base: position 38,754 of record LPNX010241499.1, read on the forward strand.
CTGTGGGGTATAAGGGTGGTAAGGGATACCCCCTGTTGGTCTTTCTGTATTGCTTTGGCTCTGTTCTCTAGTATGGTCTGAATTGTCTTCCAAGAAGGAAGATCTAAAATCTACTTTATATTTCTTACCACTACGTGTACATCCAATTTCATCAAAATCACTCTCAAACTCTTGTGACATTACACTTACTGAACTTATTCATCTGAGAATATATCCATTACTCCTTTTTCATGTAATAACATCTTAATAGATGAATTTAAAGAGTTCAAGTACTTACCACGATATCCTTTGAAGAAGTACCTCTCGGCTTCACTGAAACTTTTTCTTTGATCAACTGCAAACTCGGTAATGAAGCCTTCCAGCAAACTCACAAGCCAGAAGTCTACTGCCCATGAAATGGGATTGTCTATGCTCCTCACGGTCTGAATTAGCTCCAGTGTCCAGACAATGTTTCTTTTCTTCTTGAATATATTCTTATCAGTCAAATTTGACAACCAGTCGTACAGCTCGTTTGCATAGGTCACAAAAAATATCTGATACAGGTCTGTGAAGATATGTTTTTGTAACCAGTCCTCTGTATTGAGCCTAGGACTCTTATTTTCTGTCGCAGCAAATTCTCTTTCCTTAGACTCAACCGACTGGTTAAGTTTTTCTATAGTAGGATGCCAACAGAACATTAGCTCTTCAAGTTGTTCAAAGCCGAAAATGAAACCATTTGTTGGTCAGACGGGGAAGACCCAAGTTTATTTTAATGTACCAACAATACCCCTAGCTCATTGCCCTTTCAACAACAGACTGCAGAACAGCCTGAAGTCTCACCCGAAGTGATCTTAGATGGGGTGGCTGAAGACTCAGGTGTCTTCAACCGGGTTCTGTAGCATCCTAGGGTCTCGTGACTCTTCTTAGCCAGTGGGATCTCTCTGTGAGGGTGATCTCTCCTTATAGCTGGCGTTGATAGGGAGTGGACTCTTATCACATCGCAGCCTCTAGAACGATGCACAACTCTCTCTTCTACTCAACCCTTCACCTGTGATATCCCACACCGCAGCTCCTCCGACAGTGTGATATCACCTTTCTATGCTTCTATATCTTCCATAGTAAGACTCACTGTGGCCCTCAAGGTCCAAAGGTCTTCTCTCTGTGTACAATAAATTAGTTAGCCTTCAACAGGGTGTCAAACATCCTTCCTTGAGCTTCTATAGTTCAACACACTTAACATCAACTATACTCAATCTTACTGGACTAAATATGCAGGAATCACTTAACAATGTAACTGTTATTGTCGTGAATCAAGCACTAATAAACTCATACATAGAATACTTGATATATCCAACTCACGATTAACCTTCCATGTTACTGTAAACTAAAGGATAACATACATTCATTCATTAACTGATAGCAAAGTTCATGTAACAAATAACAAATAGCAACTAAGTAAATCACAATCACATGAAACAGTCACACAACGCATTGATTTTACATGGTTCACTCCCAAGAAGGAAGCTACGTCCACAGGAACTGGTTTTTCTATTATATCTTGAGAGAGTAAACAAAGTTCTACTACAACCTATTGTGCAGCTCGAGATCTTCTGGGAAACTCCATGCACACAGCTGGGAGCCCTTCTCTCCTAGATCTCTTCTCCTTCTATATTGTCTTCTCCTTACAATATACTCTTCCTCTCTCTCTCTCTCAATCCTTGCGGATTGTTACATTCATGCTCAAGGAGCCAGCTACTATTTACAGTAAGATAACTACAGACTGAATAACAGAACCAGAGCTTGACTCAAAGAATAGCTAACTAACCACTAGCTAATTGTCTATCTGAATGTTTGGCTAGCTCACTGTCTATCTCAATGTCTTGCTAGCTAACTGTCTATCTTAATGTCTTGCTAGCTAACTGTCTATATCAATGTATTGCTAGATAACCTTTCATAATACAAAATACATTCTTATGTAGGCAGCCCGAAGGTCTCACCCTGTTACAACACTGTGGGACTTTACCAATAGTAACCCAAAAACCCTAACTGTGACAGTCAACCTATCTGTACTTGAACTGTCTCTTTCGGTCACACCATAGCTTTTTGCAGTCTTCCATGCTTCCCGATGCTGATCGTGGGTATGGGTGCCGCTTCCTCGGTTGCTCCCCTTCTGTCCTTTGTCTTCAATACCTTGGCCCATTGCTCATTTTCTATTTATGAGGGTAGCTGAGCCCTCCTATCTTCACCGCTGCCTTAAGTGCAGTGGTTGAGCTCTCTCTTCTCAATCGCTCGGGTACTGTTTCCTTTGACTTTCTTCTTCCAATATAGAATCTTTTCCTATAGCTGCGAGGCCCTGCTCCAACACACTTGTTGATGATTAGTAATATTTTCCAACCAATGTGAAGCTTCATCCATGCTTGGAGAAATAAAAGTATGGTGCATAACCTTGCATATCAAACAAGGATACAAGACTTTACCCGTACGAACTTTTACCAATGGGTCACTTGTTGAGGTAGTATCGTCAACATGATTACCATAGGTTGATGACACAGACAGTTTGGACCTTTTAGACCACTCTGCTTGTACATGGGAGATACCGAGACATTCCTTAAGAAGGTGGTCCCCCTTGCAAAGCTTACAAGGGAACTTGGGTTTTTCGAGTGTTCTCTTAGAACGGGCACCATCAAGAACAGATGGTTGCTGCTTTTTCTCTTTCTTATCCTTCTTCTTTTCACCCTTCCCTTTCTTCTTCTTCTTATCCACATGACTACTAACCATAGAGATTTGGTCAATCGAAGAAGAATAAAGGGATAAAGCAATAGCCGATGAAGAAGGAGAGGGATTGGGTTGAGGTTGATCCTCTCCAGAAGGAGAGGTGACATTTGAGACATTAGGTGTAATAGGAATTACTGGATTAAACAGCCAGACCGGTAATCCTATAGTTAATCCAGGAAAATTCAGAGTGGCAATAAAGGGAGGACCAATACCTTCACTTGGAGGGAATACAAAAGGTACACCTTGGAAAGGGACCTCTTGAGTGGTAGTCCCAGATGAGGATGCCATCTATAAACTCTCTAATAACCCCCTAACTACCACGCACAAGTAAGTACTACTCAAAATAAAAGCAACAAGAATACATGTGAAAGGAGTGGATAAGAGTCAGGAACCTCACAGGACAGGCCAAAAGGATAACTCAGATGGTTTGAGGATTCCTAAAAGGGTCTCCCGATATACACAAGGTACGTGGGAGCTCAAATCAGTAGTAGTGCTATCTAATGCATAACCGTTCACAAGGGGCCTTCCTATATACAATCGAGTACGTGAAGTACCTTTCTATATACCTCAAGGGTACGTGAAAGGCCGTTGTATATACCGATGGTACATGGAAGAACAGTGCAAGTCCCAGGATGTAATGCGGACAAATTAACGAAATCTCCTATGCTTAACGACGCCTGAACACGTCTCTAAATTATCACTCAAATTGCTAAAAGTTTTAACCTAGTACTACCATTAATTTTATCTTGTGTGTTTATCTGGAACAATGGAGTGAAAACTTGAAATTAAAGAAGATGCACACTGATCTATATAATAATGAAAGTTTTCCTCTTCAATGAAATTCTAGCTAAGAGAGGGAGAGAGATTTACTTTTCTTCCAAAAAATGCACACCCAAATGCAAATGCAACTCTATCTTTTCAACTGAAAAGTGAAATATCAATGCACCCCAAACAATATTCAAATAAAATAAGAAAGAGATCTAGAGAATATCAAACATAAATAAACCAAACATGTTTCCTATCTTTTCATGCTTGAAAAAGATGCATAAAAACTTAATGGAAAGATGATTTCACTAACTTTTCCAAACAAATCTAACTCTAATTCGTGCAAATCTAAAAATAGATGTTTCTTCTCAATGAAAGTAAGATCTAGAATCTTGAACAATCATGTAGAAAAAAAGAAGAAAATCATTTAACATGCTTACGAATAAAGCAAATGAGAGACAAAACTAAAACTTCTCTTTGAAACAGACAAGGAAACGAAGAACCAATCTTTTCTACCAAGCACTGAAAAAATCAGCATGCAAAAGGAAACAAGAATCACCCCAAGCAAAGAAAGACTCAAAACAACATGGATCACTCATGCATTCCAAGTCCAAAACAAACCAAAACCTACTCATGAAAATGAAATGTATATTTTCCAATTCCAATGAATAATATCTACAGAAAAGAGTAAGAGGTTACAAGCAAAGAAAATAATGTAGAATCTAATGCAAGAAACACAAACTCTCTTTAAATGCAAAGGGAATATAACAATCAAAGCGACTACAGAATATACAATTCATGGCCCCTCCTAGCCGTGAGGGAGCATTTTTTTTTCAAAAATACACTTCATTTGCATAAAAAAGTAAGCCAAAAACACACAAAAATCACAATACAAAGTTGGAACAGGTCCTACCTGGCACCGCGCAGATGAAGCTACTGACAAGCGGTTTTGAGGCATAACCGCTCCTTTCTCACTGGATTCAGGTAGTGGCACCATGTATTGCTAACTAGAATCAGGTGGTGGCACCGCTTCTTGCCAACAGAACATGTGCGATTCACTGAATATATCCAAAACACAAGGAGAACGAGAGATAAAGTCAGAAAAAGACCAAATCAAGGTAAAACTGATAGATTGAGAGTGAGAGAGTGCATAAAAGGTCAAGAATATCTCATATCTAGACAGATTTGGGAGTTTCAAACCAAAATTCACTAAGTCAGATAGCATATATGACTTAAGAGAGTTGGAGAAGGAGCCTGGATTCAGACAAGATTTGAAGAATTGAGGAAGATCGGATCGATTGATACATACATTCATTCCCCAGCGGAGTCACCAGATTTGCTAGCTAGAATATTTCACCTCCTATGGACAGTAAGGTGTTCCACTGGTCTGAATGGTTCAGATCCAGAACAAATGAACGACAAAGGTTGAAGACCCTCCCTGGATGCCCTAGATACTTAGAATGTGATCCTTCGATAGTAACCCTATGTACCTACAATTAGATTAAACACATAAACACATCAAAGTTGTGAGAATATAATCTACTGATCCATGTTAGTGACTAAGGAATCTAACAACATATACGTGTGAAATCAAACAACAACAATAATGTGGGATGGAAATCAGCTTTGCATTAAGATAAAATGAATAAGTTTACAACCAATTAAGCCTTAGTGTTGACATACATCTCCATGAAACCAAACACTCTAATTCCCATAAGCTCCAACTTTTTCTCTCTATGCTCTCCAATGGCTTGGGCCAGGTAATCAATCCAACAACATAACAATACCTTAAGAGTTCTCCCCTCAACCATGGACATGAGCTCATATTTATAAGGCTCAATGGATAGGGATGGTTGAGATATTTGTGGATGATGTGGCCTCTAAGATCCTAGGATGGGCGATCTCAAGCTCAACTGACCCACAATGATAGGGATAAGGGAGGACACAAGGCTCATCATCTAGAAGCCTCGAGAATCTTCTCTTTTTTCCATTTTACCCAAGGTACCGCTTTTCTCCTTCATTGATAGAGCGGTTCAGGTAAGAAATTCTTATGGAATAAGGGCCATAAGCAGTGGCACCGCTTATGGCTAACAAGGGATAGGCGGTGCGAGCAAGGTACCGTTCATGGACAAAGGGGGAAGCGCGGTTCTGAGCATTTTTGTGAAAGATTGACAAAATGGTGTGAGTTTCCACTCCAAGTGCTGGGATTCAGGGCAAGTAGGTATGTTAAGAGTCTTATCACATGATGGTGGTAGGATTTTGGTATAACAATCCACATCTTAGAATCTGCCACAAATCGTTGTTTTCCATCAGTTCTCTTATTTTGGGCATGCCATTGCATAAGGTCAACAATGTATCGACATCTAAACATTCGAAGAAACTGTGGGATTAGTGGAAAGTGCTAAAGAACCTTTCTAGGATATGAATTTTATTTCCACCCTCATTTATACCTCCCTTCTTTACATTTAGGACATTCTGTCTCACTTGCAAGATTTTTGCGAAATAATACGCAACCATTCACACATGTCTAGATGTTTTCATACCCTAATCCTAGCTTACTGATTTTTGTTTTACATCCTCTCTGTTTTTTTTGAAATGTGTATTTAGGTGGTAACAACTCATGTAAAAATGCCAATAAATCGTCAACACTCTCATTTGTCCAACCATGCACTATTTGCAAGTTAAGAAGTACAGGAAATGTTGTTAAATGACTGAACTTGCAAGTACCATACACAGGTTTTGAATCATGCTCCATCAACTTCTGCCAATCATCCTTGAATCCCTCATTCAACATTTTATCAAATTCAATCCCTTCATCTAAGGTTCTAAAGTCTCCATTTGTGTTTGTTGGCTCTCTTTTTATGTCTGGCACCTCTACGTCTCTCATGCTATGCAATTGTAAACTATCTGGATAATTGTTTTTGAGAAAAAGGGATAGTCCTGGTATGACCAAATTTTAGAATATGTTCATAAATCACTTGTATTTTTCTCATCTTACCACCAAAAAAATCATTACACGGACATGCATATTTAAGAAAGCTCTTCGCATCATCTATTCTCTCGCTGTATGCATGGAATTCAGTAGTTGTGAAAATTGGTTGTTGACTCATCTTCAGTTTTCTGCATTCAATTATGAAACCAATATGTTAACTCTCTCTTTACACTCTTTTCATTTATCTTGTATTTAATTGATCCACATCAAAACCAATTCATAGAGAAAAAAAAAGATCAACATTAATCATAAATCATTTTCAAATTCTAATGCAGCAATATAACAATCAGATCTATATTTAGATGGAGTGAAGTGCATGTGGATAAGGGTGACAATTTGAAATGCTATGTTCAGTAGGTGAGGCTGGTGGATTGTGAAATCCATAACTATGCAATTTTCCTTGATTTATCCTTAAATTGTTGCACAAAACCCCAAGGATTCCCAACACATTCTAGAAAGGAATATGAATCCCATACTCATTAGAGGTGGATTCACTAACACATAGCAAAGAATTGATTAGGACATGGCTACAACAAATAATTTTTTTGAGGAATCTAAGACAAACAATGTTATTTCCCCACCTTTATGGTACATGGAATGAATAACATGGCATTTTGGGTGTTGGAGCCATGGTATGGGCATTAGAACACTAAGTGGTCCAAATGACCCATTTTGTGGTCATTTGTGGGTAGAATGTTTATTTGTGGCTTGATACTGTCATGGAACCCTTGGACATGAGATGTGTGTAGAAATAATAGATCAATGCTATGTGCAATGATGCTAATAAGAAGCACAGGAAATAGATCTTGCTACTAAGAATTCTCACAAGCATACACAGGAAA
>LPNX010241499.1:46331-81989 GCA_001517045.1 Pseudotsuga menziesii
GAAAAATCCTCCCTCAAGATAGGACAAGGCACAAAATTTGAAATATGTCTTCAACATATTTTCATCTTCACTTTAATGAGCTGACTGAACTGCTTCTGGATGAAGGACTTGCTGAACAAATCATGAACTCCATAAACATGCGCTGGAGTGTAGAACCTGCAAGAAGGAAGAGGAGAGACTCCTTGTATCTCATCAACTGATGAAGTAGGAGCATTATCTGAATGCTTATTTCTGCTGTCAAACTCTAATCTACAAACATAATCTGAAATGGAAAAGAGATCTATGCATACTCCTTTCCAAAGAGTACAAAAATTAAGACAATTTATTTCACACCCAATTCCCTGAATAGCTGCAAAATTGTGATGCGAATCACATGTCAATATTCCAATATGATGTAGCACCTGTATAGATCTGATATGAGGCTGATAAAACTCTGATATATAAGAAATATTAACATATGGAACAACAAGGACAAAGGGTTCAAGGCTCCATGAGGATATAGGGGTAGACTAGGAAATTTATGAGCAACTGGGGAAAACTGATAGGTGTAAAATTCTGAATGATGGATGGGCATAAGATCTGAACCATAAGTATTTAGAACAGATCCAAAGATGTTTAATATCAGTCCATATATGAATAAGGACATGGGTAACCAGCCAATGAAAGATAGGAAAGACATCAAACCATGTAAGATAAATATCACTGCATAAGAGACCAATGAGGAATCAACTAGTGATCTTGGGATTTGTATAGTATTTGGATTATTCAGAGGTATGGTAGATGGTATGGATAGTGGTATTATATGTGTATTAACCTGAAAATATGCTTCTAAATCAGAATCGAAAGGATCACATATAAGCATATCAATAGACTCATGGGAATACACTGGTAATGAATCCTCTGTATGAAAGGAGGAAATAAGGGGATGTTCACAATCTTCAAGAAGGCTCTGAGTATTGATGCCAAGAACAAAGGGGGATATGCTGAAGCACATGAGATCAAGTAAGGTAAGTGGTATGACACAAATAAGGCTTGATGTGGCTAAGCAAACATCCTGGAAGTCACTGGGTTGCGCACCATCAATGAGAGAGGTATGCAAGAGGTGTAAAGAATCTGGCACATAGATCTCAGAATCTAAGATAGGAGATTGAGAGAAAAATGAATGGGTTATAGGATCATAATAAATATCAATATCAGCAACAGCTCCATATGTTACTTCTTTTTCATCAATAGTATCACAAGAAGAAAAATCACCTTCAAGAGACACAGAAAAAGATGGCTCTTCAATATTTGCTTATTCATTGAAGGAGGAAGCATTCGAATGAAAGAGGGCAGCATAAACATGAACTGTATGAGAAACTTCTTCATCATGATCAACTTCATCAAAGAATGTAGAGGCCAAGAAATCTTGAGAAAGAGGACAAGAGGAGATGCTAGGTTCACTCCATGCTTCATCTTCAATTTCCTGCAAACCAAAAGCTTTGTCCAAAATTTTCCAAAGCTCAAATGGATATTCAGCAGAATCTATGAGATGATATATATTTGGAGACATTTCCAAACACATAATTCCATAAGCTTTATTACAATTATTTAGCCAATCAATCTTCTCTTCATAAGACTCTGTTGTAATCTCACAGATCACATAAGGTTACCAATAATACATACTAAAACATAACTATAAATCAGATACAAGAGATAAGAACAGATAGGAAAATAGATTTTATTAGTGTAATGAGTTCATACAAAGCACAGAACTGAATTGATTTCTTGCTTGGCTCAACATCCTAATATATACAAGTTACAAACAGTTACAAAATAACTACCTGTCGGTTCAGTGAACCGACACGACTGTTAGTTAGCCGACTAATCTTTCTAGTTAGTTGGCTGACTGACTTAGTTGGCTGGTCGACTAAGTCGGCCCATCAACTTAGTCGGCTGACTAAGTCGGTCTTCGTTCAAGTTGACTTATGTCGACTTGCTCCTTCTACATCTCCCCCATGAACAAAACGTTTCTTCGTCCTGAAGAAATAGGGAGGTACAAAAATGAACTTTTGTCAAACCATTCAGACTTGATCTTACTGTGGACTGTGTAGACGGATGGTCAGTCTCCTATGGACGCAGACTCCGATGATAGCTGGAGTTGTGATGGCAAGATGATGATGAAAGTCAGTCCAACTCTGTAATGCCTCATGGATATCGATCGTTAAGGTAGTGAGACTTGAAAGGATCGACATCTTTTCGGACATGGGCATTTCTGCTATATTTTCCATGTTGGGTCCCAACAGTTGGTTTTGCTCTTCTGCAGCATTGATGAGTCGTTTCATCTGTGGGCAGATGATGTCGACTTTCTATAAATTGGGAAGGGCCTGTTGAACCCACTGATGTGCCTCTCGTTCTAGCTTCTGTAGTTTGTTGGTCTCCATCACAATTTGTTCTTCAATGGTCTGCCTCAGTTCTGCCTCTGTCGACTTTCGGCCCTCCAAATCCAGAATGCCCTGTCGCACCTTCCTTGTCTGCTGATAGACCTGCCCATAGTGATTAGGCCAGTCTCATAATACTTCCTCAGTGACAACTGATTCTTCCATATGATCCTGTAGAACCTTGTATGCTTCCAAGAATGCAGTGTGTTGGGCCAGGAGCAGTCAAACAGTCTCCTCCTTTTGTCCTTCCTTATTCTCTTGCATCTGGGTCTGAATGGTCGATACCATCGTCTCGAAGAGCTGATATGCTCTTTCAAGTGGTCGATCTGTGTCGACTTTGATAGGGCCTGGTATGACGGTCTAGACTAGAGCTCTGCATCTGTCGAGAAACTCGACTTCTTCTGCATTTTTAGCTACAAGCTCTTTATTTTTCCGATCTGTCCTTTTCTTTGACTCTTTGGCCACAGTTTTAAGGAGTTGGCCGACCTCTGTGTCATCCAAGGAACTTGCATCCCTTAGGCTAATCCAGAGACCGGATTTTCGATGCTGCTCTTTATTTTTCTTCTGTTTGTCTGGCTGTTGCTCTTGGGTATCTTCAGCAGTTGAGGTTGGGTCTGTGGTTGATGGAATGGAGGCCGAGGGTTTTTCTGGTTGGTTAGGTGGTATAGAAGTCAGCTGTGGTTATTTTTGAGGATGTGGTATGGAGGTCGGGGTTGTTTCTGTTTGAGGAGGTGGTATGACCACTTCTGGTTGTGAAGATAATGGTGGCTGTGATGGGTTTGGCTGTAATTCTGGTGGTGGGGATTTTGACGGTGGTGGTGGTGGTGAAGGAGGTTGTGATGATGGTGGTGTTGGGGATGGAATGGGGGTATGGACAGGGGTCGAAGGGTTGGCTGGAGTGTGTTGTGAACTTTGGTCGGAAGAAATACCTGCTTTCGAAGGTGTAGTGGGTAGGTCGTCCTGGGCATCAGTGTCAATTGGCTCTATGATAGATTTTGATGTTCCTATTACATCACCCTGTTGGTCGCGGGTGAATGTCGTCGTAACAGTTGCATAGGGATTTTTGCTTGCATAGAGAGGAGATTTTGTTTGTATTTTCTGGGTCGACTTAAACAGTGCAGGAAGTGTCACGAAGAAAGCTTTAAGCTCAGCGTCCTGGTCGACCCTGGCTCTGAGTGCCTCCGGGATGGCACATTGATATTCCTCAGGGGGACTGTTTGCCTGCTGTACTTGTGCTTGTTCCTCGACTATGGTTGTCGGGGATGGGGGGGGAGGGGTCGACACAAGGTCAACCACATTTTCAGGTGTCTGTGCCATTTTTGCTTTCTTTGGCCGACCCTCCAGAGCTCCTGCATCCAGTTACCATTGAAACTGAACTTCAACTGACACTTTATTTGCACGGGCATCCTCGACTATGTCGACGGCCGCGGCTGCTAGTTCCTCCTCATCATCGGACGAGTCAGCCAGAATAAGCTTGCACTTACCCCTACCTTGTTGTAGTTTTTGGGCCTTGATTTTTTTCCTGGCGACAGCTATCTCCTTAGCCAGCTTCTTAATGATGCTTTTGGATAAAGCATATTCTGGGTCATTGCCTTCGACTTCACCTATCGGTACTTGAGTGGGGTCGACAATTGCCGGAGCCGGGGGAGTTGTCTGTTGCTGTGATTCTACTGTTGGTTGTTGTTGTTTTGTTGGCTGGGGGTCGACTACCTTTGTAGTCGGAGGTTTGACAGTGATGTGTACCCGACTAGTGGGCACGATCGGGGTATCCTCTGACACAAATGTGCTGATGTATAAGTTTAGCTCGTAGTCCTCTTCTTTTTCCTGTTCGGTGAGTGGCTCTATGATGGAGAATTCGACCTGTTTCGTAGCCTCTGGAATTGGTATCTTTGTTTGCGCTTGTCGGGTCAACTCTCGGAAAATCTGGTCAACCGTTGGATAGTAGTCGAGGTCTTGTGCTTTGGGGTCCTAACCTCGCATGTACCATACTGATGTATGATCAAGTTCTAACTGTATATGAGACTCAGCAGGGAGGTTATAAGAATAGATAACTATAAATCATACATACTAAAACATAACTATAAATCAGATACAAGAGATAAGAACAGATAGGAAAACAGATTATATTAGTGTAATGAGTTCATACAAAGCACAGAACTGAACTGAGTTCTTTCTTGGCTCAACAGCCTAATATATACAAGTTACAAACAGTTACAAAATAACTACCTATCGGTTTGGTGAACCGACACGACTGTTAGTTAGCTGACTAATCTTTCTAGTTAGTCGGCTGACCGACTTAGTCGGCTGGTCGACTAAGTCGGCCCATCGACTTAGTCGGCTGACTAAGTTGGTCTTCGTTCAAGTCGACTTATGTCGACTTGCTCCTTCTACAGACTCAGGTTCACTCAATGCACCAATGGAGACATCAAAGAGACATTGCCTCTTCAAGTATGCACTCATCTTTGGCTTCCAATCAGCATAGTTGAAAGGAGATAGTACAGGAACTTTTGAATCCATATTGAAGTTGTTGATATGCTCTAAGAGATACTCTCTGTAACCTACAAAACAAACTAGGAGAAAATCTGGTAAGCTAGACAAGCTCTTCTTCAAAGAGGGATAGGAGATTGGAAGCGCTCCTCAACTTTATAGAACTTGATCAACCTTATAGCTTTGATACCATGTAGAAATAATAGATCAATTCTATGTGCAATGATGCTAAGAAGAAGCATAGGAAATAGATATTGCTACTAAGAATTCTCACAAGCATACACAGGAAAATAAGAGAGAAGAAAAGAGACTGAATCACATGAATGAAGAGATGAATATTGGTGTGTATCCTTCCATTGAATAATTATGAATAATAGTGTACATAAATAGTGCTTCCCTCTTGAGAAAGTCGAATTGTATGGAAACAACTCATAAATCTCAAAAAGGCTGCCTTACCAAAATATAGAAAACCCCCATAGGTGGATAAAGCACTTGCTAAATATATCAAGGACCTCACGAGTTGGAAAAAGCATGAGTGAGTTGTAAAGGAGATGGAAATAAAATGCTAATCCTAGAAAATGGAGAAAAACTAATGGAGGATGGGTTGGAAACAAAAGCTCCCAGTTTCCTAGTTGACTAGCTTTTATCTTATCCATAGAAAAGCAGGAAAAAGCAGAAAAAGCAGAAAAAAGCAGAATCTGCTATAAGGTCCTGTATACTAATTCTAGATGAACCCAAAATCAGAAGTAAATCATTCCTAGGATATGGATGGCATGCATTGACTTTAAGGTGCAAGTGGATGCCAACTAATTAAGCTAGTGGGTGAATAATTAATCAAATAATGATTAATTATTTTATCCTAAGTTGTGAGTGGGTTTAATATATTCCTACAATGTGTCCCCTTGCACTTGTACCTGATAAAGAAACCACGAATACGGTGACATGGCTCATCTTAGATCAATATGATAATGATCATGGAAGCATAGATATTGGAACCATGTACTTGACAGATTATTCTTAAAACCTTTGCACATATGTTAATATAGTCAACTTAGTAAATTTATGAAAAAAATTGTATAAATAGAAGGAAATTCACCTGATTTCACAATGGAATAAAAAGTTATTAAGATCATCTATGAATTTGGGTGGATAAGAGGACATCCACAGGTCTAATTTATGATTTTTTTTCAAGTGGTTAACCTCTAAAATTCAAGTCTGTACACTGGAGCAGCAACAACCATAGGAATATCATGAGGTAGCCACAGTATAAAATCAAGCTCTGATCTCTATGAAATATAGTCGTAGCGAGCATAAGAAGTTTTCTTTTGGTGGTAAAGAGCTCTCTTAAAAATTTGGTATATAACAACATAGGAAGGTGATTGACACCTGAATTAAGGACATCATTTGTGTATAAGTTCAAGTGTGCCAAATCTCTAATTTTTTGTGTACGTAATAGACTGAGGAAGCCACAGTGGAAGTTTAATCTTCATCTCTGATTTTAGGTGTACAGTAACTGAGACAGCTACAAGATTGATCTACATTTACGACAAATATAGTTAAATTTTTTTATTCTTGAGTTTGATTTCGGTGGCTACAGTACATTGAAGGATCCAAGCAGCAGATAGATGTTGAAGCTCTTTTCCATTGTCTTAATACAACATCGATGGGTTGATACTTTTTTGTGTGGATACAAGTAGTATTCCAATGCTATCAAGGTGAAGATATAACCTTTGGTGGAGTTGCTACAGACTTGCAGAAGGTAGACTAGGGTATCAACTATTTTCCACCTAGTTCAAGTCTCCAATCAAGTTACAGGTGTGACAAATCCATGCTGGAAATCATATTGTGGATAAGTTGGTGGACATGAGAAGACCCTAGATGACTGGAATATCTTTGAATACATGGTTAGATGATGATGACTTTTAGCAGATTGAGTTGATGACATGAACAATGACAATGATATGGTAGTAATGAGAAACCTACAGGTGGGTTGGCCTCTACACATAAAGGAAAATATAGGGGGAAGCCTACAATATAGTAGGTCATGATGGAAGCTTCCACAGGCTTCCAAAAGGACCAAAACACAAAAAATGGTAGCCCATGTTTCTATGTTGGGTTTTTGGGTCAACAACATCCATCCAAAGACATATTATATATAATTCATTGCATACGAGAGAGATAGGCATTCACATCATCCATCATAGAGATAGATTAGTGTCAGAATGTAATAAACTATCATTTTATCTGCTAGATGGACTCAACCTTTCTGGGAATGTTCAATAAGGCTATCCAAAGCTCTAAGTCTAGGTGAGTGAACCAAGATGCCAGTTTATGCAAGGGTTATGAAGAGACCAGTCTGGTAACAATATGAATGGGAATAAGAACTTAAACATATAATAAATGCAACACAAGACTAATGAAATTGAGGATTGAAGAGAAGATCAGGAAATAGAGTTTCTTGCCATTGACATTTGTTAACTTATTTCGAGAATGAATGGCATTACACTACCTTCACTTCAGTGTTTAAAAAAAAAACTACCTACATACCTTAACTTGCATACCTACACCTGTAAAGTGCAATACCTTCTCTAGGGTATAGCTGAGGACAACTACTAGAAGTGTTTCCACTGTCACCTTTCAAAAATCCCATGATATTATAGTACGTAACCAATTCATTCAATGGTTATTGGTCCTATGAGAGAGTGCATTTCACTATGGCTTGTTTTTTTCTTCAATATCTAAGAATAGTGTTTAGGTTTGCTAGAGTAGAGAACGGGGGTAGCTTCAATATTATAACCAATATTATCAAGGAAATGTTAAAAATTCACAGTAACCAAGAAACTTACCAGCAAATTTAACCCACCAGTCATTTCACCACCAATCCTTTACTTCAAAACCAACCTGGAATGAATGGTTGCATATTGATATGGGTGGTAAATGAAGGATGGGAAGGGTGGAAAAGAGCATGTACTCATGGGTGGTTTAGGTAACGGGGAGGCTAGGCAGGGCAAGTGGGACTATAAAATAGAAAATACTTGGGCCTCTTGCTTCCCTTCTCACAATTTGGAGCTTCAACTAATTCTTATAGATATGAAATGAACGATAAAATAGAGAGAGACATAAAGAAATGTTGCAAATCTCTACACCCAAGCCCTAGGACACAAATCCTCAATGTATTCTCTGGTGAAAATTATGCAGCTTGCCAGTTATGCACTCAATCATGTTCTTATGCACGGAGTTTGTATTTATAGCCTTGGAGGGAAGATAAGATTGACTCCTGGATCTTATATTCTTTCACTTCTATGTTTCTCACATCTTCCACTGATCTTTTTGGTACAAGACAAAACCCCTTATCTGGGTTGTTTTGTGTCACATTTTGTGTAAAAGGGTTGACCACTTTGATGGGACAAATTCTACTTCTATTTATACCATTTTGATTTGAGGGGACAACATTGGGTTAGCTAGGTTCATCTTCGCACAGTAACTATCCAGCCCACAAGCTAGGATATTATAACCAATATTATCATGAAAAAGTTTAAATTTCACAATAAACCAATAAACTTACCTGTGATTTTAACCTACCTACCTAAGCTTCAATATTATAACCAATATTATCAGGAAAAAGTTAAAGATTAACAGTAAACCAACCCACGATTTTAACCTACCTACCTAAGCTTCAGTATTATAACCAATATTATCAAGAAAAAGTTAAAAATTTACACTAAACCAAGAAACTTACCAGCAATTTTAATGTAGCTACCTAGACTTCACTATTATAACCAATATTACTAGGAAAACATTATCAATTTACAGTAAACCAAGAAACTTACCTGGGATTTTGTAAGGGAAGAAGGTGATGTTGACTCTAGAGATGCAGAATTCATGACCTACCTCTTCAAAATCCTCTAGGTTCTCTCCAATGTTGTTTTATCCATGGCAGCGATGGAAATTAAATACCGAAATTATAAATCCTCAATAGTGGTGAATATCCATCACAATCTCCTCAACAGGTATTGAAGGAGGCCCAATAAATGACCAAAATTCCACCCAATTCACACTACTTGCCCCTCATAACCCACCCAACCCTCCTCGCCTCCAGCCAACGCAAAATATTTGGCACCAACAGTCTGTTTGGACAGGTTATTTATCACCAACGATTTGTTTGGACAGGTTATTTGGTACCAACGGGCTGGTTTAGTAGTCATTGATGGAATTGGAGGATGAAATCTCCATGTGTTTAAGAAAATCGACCATGAATGCCATCAAACAGAGGTGGGTCGACAGCTGCATTTGCATATAGTTTTTTGTTTGTTTGTTTTAGCTATATATTTCTCATGTATGTGTTTTATTTTTATTATTATATAAATTATGTTAATTTGTTATATATTATATATTTTTTAATAATTATTATATAACTTGTTTAGTTTTATAAATTATGATTAATATAAAATTTAATTAATTTTTGTTTTATATAAATATAATATTTGTTTTAATGGTATATTTTGTTATAGTAGTATATATAATAAACTTGGATCGATTCAAATTCTGGTAGAGCAAACGATCGAGAGGGGTTTTATTTGATTGCGGCCTATGATCAAAACTTACTGCTCCTAGAAGGCGACATTTAAATCCAACCATGCTAAGGGTTGGTGCAGCCAGGATGAGTGCGATCCCTGGGTGATTTTGACGGATTAGATGCCCCTGGATCATGTTTTATCAGACCAAAGATTCACCCAACAAGTCATAGGGCACTTAACCAACAAAAAAAATAAACTTGGATTGAGGACGTTGGTTGAGAGGAGTTGTGCACATCGTGAATCAAGTGGGTGGTGACGTCAGATGCAAAATTTACTTGGCCATTAATTCATAAAGGAGGTTTAACTTGATAGTGATAAGGAGAGGTCATCACTACAGTATACATATCATATTCTGTGAGGTCAGGCCTATAAGAGGTTGAGGAATCGAAATATTTACCTTAAACTCTGATATGGGGTTAGGCTTTTACCTTTAATGCATATGGATCTGTGACTGGTGTTGGGTCAGCACCCCAATTTAATTATAACTAATTCTTTGATTGGTTAAAATATTGTTCTTGGTGCTTCCACTAGTTCAATTATTATTGGAATCAACTGCTACGACGTTTAAAAGAACTGAGCCTGGTGAAGCTATGTCGACTGGTGAAACTAGTTTGACGATCACAAATCATGATAGTTATATTGAAGTTAGAAAATCACCTCAGTATGGGACTTGAGACTCTTACATTGAAGGATCAACAACTAGCTATGATGCTTCTAGGTATCGATATGGTACCATTTCTAGTACCTAATTCGTAATTGTAGGAACCTAATTTTCCTTTGGTAAGAGCTTAATGGTTTTCTTCAATGGTGCAGTAGGGATAAATATGGTCAAGAGAAAATTTGTGAAATTACTTTGTTGGATCTCTAAATATCGAGGTGTATGGCACCAATATTACTAATAGAAGGTAGACAATTTACAAAATTTAAACTTCATTGTCAAAATTGCAATTTTCCATGACACAATTAAAAATGACTAACGTAAATGACTAATTCATATTCTTCTAGCTAGTCATTTTTTATGTCGTGACTAAATTAGTCATTTATGCCAGTAATTTTTAACTCTGTCACTTATTAGCTTCACATTTGTTAACTGGTGACTAAATTAGTCGTTAATTTTAGTTGTTTGCAGTTGGGTCAATCAAAATTGCTCATATTTAGTAGTAAATCACTTGAAACACCTGTGGTGACTAGAATTTTTAGTCACGTAGTAGATAATTCCTCATTTTGTACTAGTGTCTGTTACCACCTAAGTTGTACTTAGTGGCTTTTTATCAAGTGAGCCTGGTGAACCAGACAAAGATAACTTGTTTGGACTTCAAAAGACCTTCGGTCTTACTTATGGGAAGTGCTTGTTGTATTATATCACATGTTCATACCCCCATGGGGAATAGTAATAAATGCTCTAGCATGATAGTGTTTGTAAAAGAATCGGTCTCTTAGACTTTATTTGTCAATTCGATCAGCCCAGGGTGTTTTTTCCCTTGGTTATTATTGGTTGTTGAATAAATGACTAACAATTTCTGAGTTTTTCACTCCATGCCTCCAAAGTTGGGGTGGTTGGCTTGGCATTTAGGCCTTTTGAGGTTATTATAGTCTATGTTTCAATGTATAAACATTCTTGGCATCATGGTCGACTCATATGAACATGTTTAAGTCCCCCTAGGTTTTTTCAACTTTTTAAATTTTTTTATTTTTTCAGTGTTTTTTATTAAAATTTAATTTTTCCAAAAATTTGGCTATTTTTTAATAGTTTAATTGGAAAAATTGGTTTTGTAATAAAAGTGGGACAAATAATCAGTTTCAGTCATGTAGGTGCTCATTTGCAAGCTAAGAGCACCATGTAAACCCATGGCCCCACTTTTTTCAGGTTTTGAGTGATTTTTCATCACTCAGGTCAGAAAACCCCAAAAAATCAATTATTGATGATTTTAATTAATAAATTGATGAATAATGGAGAAAATCCAAAATCCTATATCAATGGATTCTCAGCTAATTTGATTGAAATCAGTCAGATCTAGACCAAATTGAATGGATCTGACAAATCCTTGACTGAAGGAGGTGATCTGGACAGATCCAAAGTTGATCTTCAACATCCTTTATGGGGAATTGTGCCCTCTCTCTCTCCTCCACATGTGTGGGATCTCCTAGAAGCTCTGTGGATTGATGTGTCAGTCTATGGGTTGGTGTGTCAGCTCAATCATCCCCCCAATTGACAAGTAGGCTCAGTTTGACTTCAGATCAGCATTGATGTACTCTCCCTTAGCTGCAGTGGTCTGTCTCCTTGGGATTTGCACCCCCCAATGGGCTGGATCTCTTCTTTTTTGTATAAATAAAGCTTAGTCTGCCTCTTCCAAAATAGTTAGAACTGGGATTGAGGTGTTTTTGCTCTTGTATTGTGTTAGTGTTTATTATTCTAGAATAAAGAAGCTTTGGATGCAAGATCTATGGTGTAATGCTCTTCATGTGTGGATGGTGATTGTCAACTACTTATGAGGTATAATTTGTGTTATTTATCATTTGTTTTTGCTAGTTAATTGTTGTCCTTGAAGGAGAGAGATCCCTCTTGTTAGGGTAAGAGTTTATTCTAGTTTGATTTATGCTATTATTGCTTCTTGTTTTCATATCTATTGGACTCGTATGTATTTTAAGTTTAATTGCATGCTTTCCAATTATCTCTTCTAGCAGCACCTATGTTTTAACCATCTGTTTGTGCAAGGATTTCTAAGTTGCAGGTGATCTCGCTTGTAGAAGAGGTTGAACTGGTTTGCATATTCCTCATCTTCAAGATCTTCTGAATGACATAGTCCCTTATTGTTCCACCAAAGAATACTCCAAAGCCCAACATTCCCAGGCTTCCAGCACTCTTTCTCTCTCTTTCTCCTTCAAAAAATCAATTTTCTTACCGGGTTACTATGTTTGAAATATTTGTTATCATTTTGATCTATTATATAAAAGTAAAATTTACATAGATCTTATATTTCAAATCTCATAGTCTAGATCTCAATTCTGAAAAGTCTCATTAAGCATTCTAGATCTAGCATAAGGAAATCGTCCGTTTTGCATGGCAATTTAAAGAAAATCAGTAGGTTGCATGCTCTAGATTTTCTTTTATGTTTTAAAAAGATTAAATTCAGAAATCAGTGCATATTTCATTTTCTTCACAAAAATCAAGCCAATATCCCGAGGAAAGCTTGCTTTCCTTGGTTCCTTTTTCACTTGTTTAGCTAGTTTTAACTTAATCTTTTTTGAGTTAAGGTAGGCTGATCCAAAGGTACTCTTAAAGTGATTTTGGGCATATGCTATTATAACATGATTTTTTTTTTTTAGCAGGTGTAACAGAAAATAAAATAATCTTATGTTCAAAAGTGGCGTCGGGAGTGTTCAAATCCCCCCAAGGGTCTCCCCTTTCACTAAAATTTAAAAATTTTACATAGTTGTAAGATATTGGTTTCATCCCGTATAAGGACCAAGAGGTTTCTGATATTTCAGATTACTGATATTGTAACCAATAATAATAAAATAAAATCTCTTTTGAGTAGGCTCTTTTGAGCCCGCTCCCCATCCCCCTAGGGGGGATCTGCGTCCGTTTCACTTTTGTGCATTTTTTCCTTTTTTCTGCTCTAGTTTAGTACTAACGTGTTGTATTGTATACTTTGATATAATTTTTCACTATTCCATACTTTAATTTCAAAATTAATCATACTACTTACCCCATGACTTCCCGATTGACCCACAAGGGGAAAGAGATGTGTGGTAGGACTAATTAGAAAACCAAAATTGTGTATCTTTGATTCCTTTTTCATCAATTGTTTCATTAGCCATAGTAAAATTAACCCCTCCTTGATTCCCCGATTGAGAACCACTTGGATCGAAAGAGGTTCCTGGAGGTTTTCTTTTTAACAAGAACACCTATCTTAAAATATACTAAAAATAATGAAGACTCCAGTGTGTATGCTCTATACTTGGCTGCGGTTCATCTGATTATTCAATCTGCATCAAAACCACTTGAGTGTCTATATTAATTATTCTTCATCTCCCAAATTGAAAAACCATCGGGAAAAAATTCAACGCCTCGAACAAACTGTAAGCAGTGGCAAAATACCCAAAGGAGTGGGAACAACTGGAAAGTGACCTCAAGGCATCGATCTCTATCACACCCTAATGGGTGCATTATGAACAATAGTCTCCGAGACTCCGTTCCAGCCCACATACACCTTGCGGGTAACCGTGAAAGTTCACTTTTGGACATACTCCAAGTACCCCTCGGGTATATCTAGAGTCCCCTTTTCGCCTAATTTAATTCATTCACATTCTACATTAATTTAAAATATACCAAGAGACATTTGCAAAACATTATTTCAAGTGCATGCAAGCATATTATTTTCTCTGTTGACTCCGTTTAAGGCACTGGTGATTTATTTATTTCGATTATATATATATTGAGTGTCATTCCTGTGCTTATATGCTTTAAATCTTGCATCTTGTTATCTTTTTTTTTCCACTGGTTAATTTCAAAGCTCCTAAACAACTTAATCAATATAACACCATCACACTAAGTAATTAGCTGTAGTAACTTAATAGGGTCTACCCCCCTTGGCTTCATTAGGAGTTGAGCCTAAACGGAGGAGTCAAGAACAAGGTGACATCCTTGACTCGAGACTTGCCCCGAGGGACAGACCGAATGGCTTACAAATTTCTACCACGTAACCCAGGTGTGTGAAAGGTGGAAACAATGTCTACATAATAATCTATAGGGTATATGCTTCCAATGTTCTCTCTTATAGCGGCTAACATATACCAAAATATGGGATCGACTGTGTTTGTGAGGCCAAGGGTCTCTTTATCACAGTTTCTAATAACTCTGCAACTTCCAATGAATATTCATACACCATCTTTTTCATAGATCAATACCTTTTAATTGATGTATTCTAAGGATCCAATACCACTCCATAGATGACAATACTTCAATGTTCATGTTTTTCTTGTACTCTATATGAAAAATTTTGGGCTCATTTTAGTTGTTGCTACCACAACAACTCCATTTCATAGAGAAAAATTTCAGTCCATTGCATTACTGAAACACACATCATCAAAAATTCATCAATCAGTTGAACATAAATTCATGTGTCAAGCCACCAAGCAAAGGAGCAGACAAAAAGCAGCAAACTTGGTTCGATAGGCCATAGAGTAAAAAATAGGACCGAGTAGAGGAAATGGCTTGATCGGTGTTGCAAGAAGTTTTAAATTGGAACCCATAAGTGATGACCACATGATGTAATCAATGATGGAAACTTGCCAATTTTTTAGATGTAGAAGGAATAGAGCCTGGAGTGATCCTTTCCTGTGATCCAAGGCAGAAAAGGAATCATATTTGGGAATCAATTGGAGAGATGGTTTAGGCTAGAAACTAACATCGGTTTATAGATTCCAACCCAAATCCTCAAATCCTTAGACTATTCCAATGTTTTTAACCATTTCCTAGTAAAAGATGCCTATAATATTAACATCCCCCCTAATACATAAAACATAGAACACAATTTTGTTATTTTCAATTTATTCACGTTGATAAATGGAATGCATACCACAAAGAAAGAAAGAGACAAAATCACTTGGATCAAGGGATTCCCAATGAGGTGACTGACTTCCACACTTCCACAAAATAAAAAATCATTTTTTGCATATATGAACTCACTCCCTGCCAAACAAGTATAGATAATTGAATAAAAAAAATAGTTGACTGACAATAAATTTAAATTTCCGATAGGATCAACTAGAGAAATCCTTGATCAAATGGCAAACAAAATTGAACAAGAAACCCCCTTTTGTTGATTCGTTTTGACAAGAAGAGAAGGAAATTCCACCTAATCAATGTCTACCAATATTTAATTGGTTCCTACTGTTAATATTTCATATTCTAAGCTAGATATCATTAGTGTTTAATATTAATTCACAACAGTAGCATATGCAGAATCACTGAAAGAAACACAATCACAAGATAGACATAGTATTTATCTTGGGAAACCCTCAAGGGGAAGAAAAACCAACAAAACTTCCTCTGTATAATATGTATAAGTTAAAACCCCAAAACATGTATTCTCCTCCTTGATGATCTGTCTCTCTCTCTCTCCTATGTGCTACTCAAGTGAGTGATTTTGTGTTCTAATGAGGAACACAAATCCTCTATTTATACACTTTAAGTCACTTGACTTTTACCCTAATCAAGTTGGCCCCACTAAACTGAATGGGTCGACTTCACCTAGGAAGACTCAAAACAATATTATATAATATTCATTGGGGTACTGTTGACCTGACTTACAATCAAGGATTTACCTCATGACTCTATGATTACCAATTACAATAATAACATACTGATGGAGGAATAATAACATCTCCCTTGGGCTACATCAGTAAAATACATTTATAATATCCTTTCAAGTTACAATATTTCAACACTCCCCCTTAATGAGAAGGGTATTCTACTGACAACATCATCATCAACTATAGGATTAACAAGAGAGAGAATATTCAGTAGAATCAAGGTAATACATCTATACATCAAAGGAATTTTTAAACAATCATCAGTAACTCGAACAATTACTCTTCAATGTCTTCATCTTTTGTAGTGCATGATCACTTGATCCTTTTTCAACAACACTTCAATATTTTGATCCTTCATAGTAGCACTTCGATATTCTGGATCCT
This sequence comes from Pseudotsuga menziesii, assembly GCA_001517045.1. Lineage (NCBI taxonomy): Eukaryota > Viridiplantae > Streptophyta > Pinopsida > Pinales > Pinaceae > Pseudotsuga > Pseudotsuga menziesii. The sequence continues at coordinate 62,518 of LPNX010241499.1, forward strand.
TTGCAGTAGTACTTTGATCTTCTCAATCTTTTACAGTAGTACTTCGATCTTCTCTATCCTTTGTAGCAGCACTTCAATCTTCTTCATCCTTTGCATCAACACTTTTATTTTCTCGATCCTTTGTAGCAACACTTCGATCTTCTTTATCCTTTGCATCTGCACTTGAACCTTTTCAATCCTTTTCCACCACACTACCTGTAGTACACATGATAATCAATCCCTATCACTTTAGTACATAGGTCCAAGGATGATTCAATCCTCCATCATCCCAATCCCCCCTTAACAAGGAGGGTCCATAGTATCGACTAGTTGAATCATCTATAACTAAGTCTAGATCTTGTCTACATGTGAATGTATGAACTGTTGTCCTTAAGGACTCATCATAGACCTTTTTCATCCTATTAGAGCTAGGACCACTCTAAGCAAGTGTTATACTACTGAATCTACATGTACATGTAGGAATACTCTCCATTCAAGAGTATTGTCTACAATTGTAGATCTCAACCGCACCTAGATGTAGGCCCTCATTGTAGGACATCCTCAACGTGAAAGCTAGGATCACTCCATGCGAGTCTTATACTACAAAGTTTGTAAGGAATCATCGTAGGACATCCTCGGCATGAAATATAGGACTATTCACAAGCAAATGTTATACTATGGCATCCACATATAAATGTAGGTACACTCTCCATGTGAGAGTAACATTTGCAAGGAAGATCTTGACCGCACCTAAATGCAGGCCCTGTCATCCATAAGGACTCATCATAGAGAATTCTCAGCTTCAAATATAGGACCACTCCTAAGCGAGTGTTATCCTATGGTATCCACAAATGAATGTAGGAACTCTCCATGTGAGAGTAATGTTTGCAGAGCCATCCTTAGCTAGTAAGGACCACTCTAAGGAATAGAGTGTTATTTCCTTCAAGACCATCCTCAAGAGAGGATACTGTCATCCACAAGTGAATGGAGTACCTTGTCATCATCTTCTGGCGTACTTGGCCTCTTTCTACTATAGCTTCACTTTCATCCCATCATCAATGACATTCTTATCATCACTCCCCCTTTCTAGGGAGGATCCATATCATTAACCTTCTCCCCCTTGTTCGAGGAGGGTCCATATCTTTGACCTATTGTTCCTTTTGGAGGAGAGTCCATATATTTTACTTGTTCCTCCTTTATGAAGAGAGTCCATATCTTCATCATTCCTTCTTGCAAGGAAATTTTGTAGTATTATCACTGTCCCTCCTTGCAACGAAAGTATTTTCTAACTACACCAATATCACCACAGAAATATTCAAACTTTACTCAAGATAGAGGCTTAGTCAGTGCATCAACAACTTTCTCATCGATACTCACATACTGGATCTTTATAGCTCCCTTTTGTACCATATCCCTTATATAGAAGTATCATATTTCAATGTGCTTTGATTTATCATGGAACACAGGATTCTCTACCATCTTTATACAACTCTGGTTGTCACAAAGAATAACTGTGGTATCCAACTCCATGTCAAATAGTCCCGGCATCAGTTTCTGAATCCATATCTCTTCACAACTAGCAGAGCAAGATGTTATGTACTCTGCTTCAGCTGTGTTGATAGAAATAGTAGATTGTCTCTTACTAAACCATGATATCATGGCAGATCCTGGACAATAACATCCACTTGAGGTGCTCTTTTTGTTTGTGAAACTTCCTTCCCAATATGAATCTGTATAACCATACAATTTGTAGTCATGATCTATAACATAGTAAAGTCCCAAGTCTATCATACCTTTTAGGTACTTCATGACATGCTTTGCAGCTATCAAGTGAACCCATCTAGGTTTAACTAGATAATAAGTTAAGGTGTTTGCAATAAATCATATATCTGGCCTTGTATTCATCAGATACATAAATGACCCAATAATATGTCTATACTGAGTCATGTCCACTAAATATGATGATTCATCAGATAACAACTTCAGGTTGGTGTCCATGGGTGTGGCCATGGCTTTACAATCCAACATATCAAATATTTTCAATATTTCTACTGCATACTTTCCCTAGTTCAGAAAAATTCCTTCTGGGCTCTGGCACACTTCCATCCCGAGGAAATAATGCATCAATCCAAGATCTTTCATCTTGAATTATTTGGATATCTTCTTCTTCCTTTGTATGATTTGTTTCCCATTTCTATTCAGAAATAGATCATCTACATACATTATCTGATCTGAGTGTTTTGATTCTTCTTTCTGAATGGTTCTCTATCAAGGCTTTGAATTCCTTTAATTTTCCGAACACTTCACTCTTGGTCTTCAACAAATATATCCATGTCTTTCTTGAATAGTCATCAATAAATGTGACATAATATTGATATGCACATACATTGGAAGAGGACCACATACATCGGAATGAATTAATTCTAATTTACCTTTAGTCTTTATTTCACTTTTTAGAAAGGGATTGTTTATGTTCTTTTCTCTTACACATCCTTTGCAAGTTCCCTCATGATAAATCTTCATATTTGGTAACCCTATTGCCACCTTGATCACATAGGGCAGTTCTTTGTAGTTGATGTGACCAAGCCTCGTATGCCATATTTCACTTGAGCTAGTGATCTCATGGACGAGGGATGTCACTGAATGTCCTTTGAGTTTGTATAGTCCTCCTCCTTCTTCACCAATTCTGACATCATCTTCAAGTGTCTTTTCTTTGGAACACATAAGTACTTGTCCATCTATGAAAGCAACTATATATCCTTTCTTATCTAGTGTTGAGATGGAAAGTAGGTTCTTTTTCAACCCTGGTACATATAGTACTTCCTTCATCTTCATGGAAGTCCCAGATTCAAGCTTGTATCTTGATTCACCAATACCTTTGATGGGATATTGATAGTCATCTTCTAATTATAGTTTCCAAGGAGATCTCTTTTCTTCAATTCTTGATAGAGTTTGCTTCTTCCCTGTCATGTGTTTTGAAGCACCACTATCAATAAGCCATGTATCTTCTCTAGCTGTTATAGAACCAGAGAGTGTAGAGAATAGTACATATTATTCTACATCTTCTTGTTTTGTTAGTCTTTTTCGAGGTATTTCTTCTTCATCCTCATCTTCGTATATATGAGCATGATTCCTTTTTTTGTTCTTCTTCTTTGGTGATGGACACTCTATGGCAAGGTGTCCTATCTTATGATAGTTATAGCATTGATACTTTGAGTAATCCTTCTTCTGATTGTTTACTCTTTTCTTTTGAAACTTCTTCTTTGAAGGTTTATGACAACCCTTCTTGAAGTTTGATTGTTTTCCTCCTTTAGTATGGATGGCTAGAGCTTGATCATCTTCTCTAAGTAGAGCTTCTTGGTTAGATACTCTAACTTCTTGTTGAATGCAATATTTCCATACAATGTCAAACTTCATGCTTTCTTTTTTGGTACACAGAGTCTATATGAATGAATCCCAAGGTATAGTGAGACCATTGAGAGCAGTCATAACTAGTTCATCCTCATCAAGGGGTTTTCCAATACAAATTATTTGTTCCCTGAACTTGGAGACCCTTATGAAGTAATATTGAATTGATTCTCCTTCGCTCATATTGGTGCCCTTCAGTTGAGCTCTCAAATTCATCTTTCTGTCCATTTTCCTTCCCTCATACATTCTAGAAAGTGCATCATACATTTTATTTAGTGTCTTCTTGTTAGTTTTTCAACATTAAGCTATTATTATTAGGATCTTTAACTGAGAGAATAACAAGCACAACAATCAAACACAAGAGACAATGAACATAGTGTTTTTCCTCGGGGAAACCATAAAGGAGAAAACCTCACAACTTCCTCAGAGATAGAATCAGCACCAAAATAGAAAATCCCAAAACAATAAGTGATATCTCGACATCAGTAATCTTCTTCTTGTCTAGCCCCAGTGTCTTCTCCTTCCTCAAATATGTTCTACACTTGAGTGTGGATGAGTTGTGTGATAAATAGAGACTCCAGTTCTCTATTTATACTAATCTCGGCATGACTAAAACCCTACTAGCGCCGAACTCTACTAGGAGAGTCTAATAACCCTAGTGCCCTGAAACTACGGGGACTTTAACCCTTAGAAAATTGGAGGGTTACTCACTATGACCTTACATGACTTGTTTACATAATATATCCTCCCGATCGAAGCATCGGAGCATAAAAATATGACTCAATTACATAATAGATACATCCTGAAATAAACATCGGTTTACAAGACATAAGATACATAGATGAATACATTCCAAAGTTACAAATACATCAACACTCCCTGTTAACTAGGAAGGTATTCTTTCGACACAATTTTCAGCACTAGTCTTCTTCTCCGCATCAACGGGATCATCTCATCATATTCAAGTCTTCTTCAGTCTTCAAGTATTCTTTGTCTTCGAGTCTTCAAGTCATCTTCTTCTTCAAGTATTCTTTGTCTTTGAGTCTTCAAGTCATCTTCTTTCTCTTTATCATGGGATCTGCATCATCATGACTACTGGATCATCACTGCTGTATCATCACTCAATCTAGATCATCATCAAGTATGGATCATCTCATCTGGATCATCGAGTTTGGATCATCATCACAACTGGATCATCACTTGATCTGGATCTTCATCAATTTTGGATCATCTCATCTGGATCACTTGATCTAGATCATCATCAAGTTTGGATCATCATCTGTTATCTCATAATGGTGCTATCTCAATTCTTCTTGTCACAGGAAGTTCTACAGAGTTAATCCTATAGGCCTAGCCTTCATGTAGGTCTTCATCAGTGCTTATATCTAACACTTAAGTTAGAATGTCCCACCTAGCTCTTACATCTGACCACATCTTGTCAGAAAGGAATGCCCAGCACTCACATCTAACTTTGTCTTGTCAAAAAGGCCTAGCACTCACATTTGACCTCATCTTGTCAGAAAGGCTCAGCACTCACATCTGACCTCATATTGTCAGAAAAGATCAGCAGTTATATTCGACCATCTGTAAACACATCGCATCAAAAAGGATCTACACTTACATCCAACCTCATCTTGTCGGAAAGGCACTGCACTTAAATCCAACCCCATCTTGTCAGAAAGGCACAACACTCACATATGACCATGTGTAAACACATCGCACCATAATGGCTCAGCACTTATATCCAACCTCATTTTGTCGACAAGTCTCTGCACTTACATTCAACCATGTGTAAACACATCACATCGAAAGGGTGTGCACTCACATCTGATCATGAAGGAACTAATCCTATAATCACATCAGAATGGCCCCTACTCCTAGACTGAGCTACCTGGTAACTGACCAGGTGCCTCCATTCCTAGAATGGCAGTTGCCCTTACATCTGACCTACTCATCAGAATGGCCAACACTCACATCTGACATGGAAGGAACTTAATCCTTTAGCCATGACAGAATGGTTCAGCCCATACATCTGATCAAGTGGGAACACATCCCTCTATCACATCAGAATGGCTTCTCAGTCCTAGACTAAGTTTTCCTGGTAACTGACCAGGTGCCTCCATTCCTAGAATGGCAGTTGCCCTTACATTTGTCCTACTCAACAGAATGGCCAGCACTCATATCTAACATGGAAGGAACCAATCCTCTAACCAAGATAGAATGGCTCAGCCCTTACATCTAACCATGGAAGGAACCAATCCTCTCACCATGTCAGAATGGCTATGGTTCTCATCACTTTCTCTTGAAGGAAACCTCGATCTGGAGAACACCAAACTTCTCCCTGAAGTACTCAAACTTTAGCCTAGCCAATGGCTTCATCAATACATCAGCTATCTGTTCCTCCATCGCAACATACTGGATATTCACTGCTCCCCTCTGCACCATATCCCTGATATAGTGATACTTGATCTCGATATGCTTCGACTTGTCATGGAACACTGGATTCTCTGACAACTTCACGCAACTCTAGTTGTCACAATGTATACAAGTAGCATCCAACTAGAGATCAAATATATCAGATAGTAGCTTCTATAGCCATACTACCTCACAACTAGTTGAACAAGCTACGACATACTCTGCTTCAGCTATACTCAGTGCCACACAGGATTGCTTCCTGCTAAACCAAGAGATCACACCTGATCCCATACTGAAGCAACACCCTGAAGTGCTCTTTCTATCAATGGCACTTCCTTCCCAATATGAATCAACATAACCCTCTAGGTTAATCTTTTGATTCGCATCGTACTTGAGCCCACAATCAACTGTACCCCTTAGGTACCTCAGAATATGCTTTGCAACAATCAAGTGAACATTTATTGGATTTGTCAAGAGCTGGTTGAAGGTGTTCACAACAAAGCAAATGTCTGGTCTTGTGTTTTTTAGGTACATCAATGACCCAATTATCTTACGATACATCATAGCATCAACCGAATCTGATAAAGCATCACTCAATAGATTCAAGTTCGATGCCATAGGTGTGGCCATGGATTTGCAGTCCATCATCCCAAACCTCTTCAGGATCTCTACTGCATACTTCCCTTGTCCAAGGAAGATTCCATATGTACTCTTCCACACCTCCATACCTAGAAGGTAATGCATCATACTTAAGTCCTTCATCTCGAACTCGATAACAAGCTTTCTCTTCATATCAGCAATCAACCCATCCATACCTGTCACAAATAGATCATCTACATATAGTAGAAGCATCACTAGGTTTCCATCCTCAACCTTGTAGTAAAGGTTGGAATCTTCTTTACTCTTGGTAAAGCCCAAATTGGATAGAAACCTATCAATCCTGCCGTACCATGTCCTAGATTCCTGTTTCAAACCGTACAGGGTTTTCTTTAATCTAAACACATGAGACTACCTGTCATGTGTCTCAAAACCGAGTGGCTGCTCCACATACACTTCCTCTTCCACTACACCATTCAAGAAAGCAGTCTTGACATCAATCTGGTGTATCTTCCATTTCATCACTGCAGCCAGAGCAAGTACTGATCTAATGGAAGTGTATCTAGCTACAGGTGCAAAGGTTTCTTCATAATCTATTACTTCTTTCTGAGAGAAACCCTGAGCCACAAATCTTGCCTTATACTTTTTAATGCTACCGTCTGCAACATGCTTGATCTTGTAGTTCCATTTGGAAGATACAACTGACTTCCCTTCTGGTCTTGGGACAACATCCCAAACATTGTTCTTCATGATCGATTGATATTCTTCGATCATAGCATCCTTCCATTCTTTCCATTCTGTCGCTTCTTCATAACTGGAAGGTTCTTTGTCAATGAAATCACATAGTAAAGCTACATACCCGGAGCAAAATCTGGTCCTCTTTCTTTCTCTGTGATTCTCTTCTGAAGCCCCATATCTTTCCGCACCTTGGATAATTTCTCGTACCCAATTAGGTTTCCTCTTGTGAGGATTCTTCTCCAGAGGTGGATCTATAGGTCTTTGTGGTTCTTCAAATTCTCGATCTTCTTCTTGAATTTCTTTGTTCATGGTTGTGTGATGAATTCTGGGTGCTTCTTCTTCTTCAGGTTCTTTAGCATGTCTCTTTCTGAATTTGTTGTAGGCTATGTCTTCATCAAATGTCACATCTCTGCTGATTTCAATCTTCTTGTATCCTGGGAAATAGATTCTGTAGGATTTTGAGCTTTCAGAGTATCCCACAAATATACCCTTCTTTCCTGAAGGATCTAATTTTGTTCTCTTCTCTTTTGGAATGTGTATGTATACCAGACAGCCAAATATTCTGAGATGGCCGACTTCTGGTTTCTTACCGGAGAAGAATTCTTCAGGAGTCTTGTTCTCGAGTACTCTATGTGGAGTACGGTTCTGTACATACACTACTATTCTAGTAGCTTTTGCCCAAAGATGCATAGGAATATCTTGATCATGAAGCATTGCTTTTGCAGCTTCCATGATAGTTCTGTTCTTCTGTTCCATAATCCCATTCTGCTGTGGATTATAAGGAGTAGACAACTCCATCTTAATCCCTGAGTTTTTAGATAGCTCTTTGAATTCATTCGAAGTGAATTCTCCGCCATTATCTGATCAAAGGGTCTTGACCTTGTTTTCAATGTGAGTCTCGATCAAGGCTTTGAATTCCTTGACTTTGCTGAATACTCCATCTTTATTCCTCATGAAGTAAACCCATGTCTTCCTAGAAAAATCATCAATAAAAGAAACATAGTATGCATACCCGCTTAGTGAGTTTGATGACATAGGACTGCATACATCAGAGTGGATGATTTCCAAGATTCCTTTTGCTTTGCTTTCACTACTTGGAAATGTCTTCTTTGTGTTCTTTCCTTTCGCACATCCTTTGCAGACCCCGTCATGTTTTGCTTGTATTTCTGGAATATCTTCAACAACTTTGCTTACAAGAGGTAGTGCTTTGTAATGCACATGTGCAAGCCTTCTATGCCAAAGTTCACTTGGCTCTACTGTGTCATGGACCAAGGCTTGTTCTAGATGGCCCTTCAATTTGTACAAACCTCCTTCTTGTTCACCAATCACTATTACATCATCAATAGTCTTTCCTTTTGGCCACATGATGAATTGATCATCTATGAATGCAACCCTCATTCCTTTTGCATCCAATGCTGATATGGAGAGAAGGTTCTTCTTGAGTCCTGGCACAAACATTAATTTCTTCATTGTTAGAGACTTACCAGAGTCTAGTTTATAGGAGGATTACCCACTACCTTTTATCGGATATTGGTAGTCATCTCCTAGATTCACCTTGTGAGGTGATTCATGTTCTGAGAGCTTCACAAAGGATTCCTTGAATCCAATCATATGTTTGGAAGCCCCACTGTCTATAAGCCAACCATCACTTCCATGAGTAATGTTACCTGTGAGAGCAGAGATCATAACATATCCATCCTTGCTTGAAGAATATTCACTTTCATATCTGGATCTCTTCTTGGATGGTTCATCATCCTCTGCAGCATGAGCATGATGTCTTCTCTTGCTTCCCTTCTTCTTGTGAGAGATACTTTTGTTCTTAGGACAATCTCTAGCAAAGTGTCCATTTTCATCACATGTATAGAAAATGAACTTAGACCTATCTCTAGGCTTTCTAGAGTTATTCCTGTGATGAGAGTACTTACTTCTGTGATGGTTGGATCTGTATTTCTTGGATTGTATTGTGAGAGCTTGATCGTCACTTCCCATCTTCTCTTCTCAAGCTGCTATTTGAGCTTCTTCTTGAGAACATTCTTCCCACAGTCTGCTGAACTTGACTAACTTCTTTCTAGCACAAATCCCTTGAATGAAATGGTCCCATGTCCTAGGGAGACCATTCAAGGTGGTCATCACAAATTATGCATTCTCCACTTCTTCATCTACTACTTCCAATTGTTCCTTGATCTGATAAACCCTTATGAAGTAAGACTGAATATTCTCTGCATTTTGTATCTTCACATTCTTTAGTTGATTCCTCAGAGTCATCTTCTGGTTTATGTTCTTCCCTTAAAATAATTTGGTTAGGGCATTAAACATAGATTTAGGTGTCTTGAGAGAGGACACCTATGGGATAAGGTGATCCTTGATAGAATCAACAATGATCCTCTTTTCCATAACCATCTTCTTCTTATGTAAGGTTGTTTCCTCATCTCCCTCTAGAACTGGAACCTCCTCATGGATGTAGGAGTCTAGCTCATTCTCTTCTAGGACTAGGGAGATCCTATACTTCTAGGCTCAGAATTTATCAACTCCCTCAAGCTTTTAATCAAGCTTGGTATGATGAGACATCTTAATAGAGAACCTCAAATGGAAATACAAAATATTTTAGATCTTACCAGGTTCAAGATGTCGGATTTGAAACTTGAGCTGAAATCCTGCAGTAGTGGATTACAAGCAAATTAGGGTTTTTCTTTTTTGAAGTTTTGTCCACCCAAATTCCTTGAAATTTTTCCCTAAATTCGATTTTGGGGAGGAGATCAATCCAGTCCTAGGCTCACTGAAAAATTCCTCTTCTGTGAAAAGCCCTAATTTTCGACAGCAGTGATAGGTCAAAAACTGAAAAACCTCAGAATTGGATTCTGCTTCGACAGAAAGATGTGCCCTAGGGAGGAGATTTATTCCACCTTACTTTTACTGAAAATATATGGAGGAAGATCCACAAACTAGGAAGCCCTAGTTCCCACAGCTTCATAGTGTCTTCTTCTCAGGTCAGCTCTGATACCATGTTAGTTTTTCAACATTAAGCTAGCATTATTAGGATCTTTAACTGAGAGAATAACAAGAACAACAATCAAACACAAGAGACAATGAACATAGTGTTTTTCCTCAAGGAAACCATAAAGGAGAAAACCCCACAACTTCCTCAGAGATAGAATAGGCACCAAAATAGAAAATCCCAAAACAGTAAGTGATATCCTAACAGCAGTAATCTTCTTCTTGTCTAGCCCCAGTGTCTTCTCCTTCCTCGACTATGCACTACAATTTAGTGTGGATGAGTTGTGTGATAAATAGAGACTCCAGTTCTCTATTTATACTATTCCCGGCATGACTAAAACCCTACTAGGGCCGACCTCTACTAGGAGAGTCTAATAACCCTAGTGCCCCAGAACTATGAGGACTTTAACACTTAGACAATCAGAGGGTTACTCACTATGACTTGACATGACTTATTTACATAATAGATCCTACCGATTGGAGCATCGGGGCATGACAATATGACTCAATTACATAATAGATACATCGCGGAATAAACATCGGGTTACAATACATAAGATACATAGATGAATACATTCTGAAGTTACAAATACATCAACACTTTTGAGATGACACTTGAGGGATAAAGTGATATTTGATAGAATCGTGAATGATCCTTATTGCCTTTATTAGGTCTTTCTCATGCTTCTCCTTAGATCCATCTTCTTTTGGTTTTGCAACTTCATCCTTGATGTAATTCTCAAGTCCATTCTCTTTCAGAATGATACCAATCATATACTTCCATTCTAGGAAGTTTTCTATGCTTTCTAGTTTGTTCTCAAGCTTAGTTCTTGGGGCCATCCTATCCAAGAGGTCACTACAAGTTGAAATTTATCAAAATGAAAAGTTAAACTTACCAGGAGATGTGCTTCACTGAGGCGAGTTGGTTGGTCCACTTCATTTCTGTAGATACCAAATATTCACCCTTCAAAACTTACTCATGAGGTTCCAATTTCTGCATAATTTCTGGTTTTGGTTTTCTACATTTTTCTGGTTCAAGGACAAATTATGGTTTTTCATTCCCAGAGATTCAACCACCCAAAAAATTCGATCTCGGGCTCAATACATGCACTCTAGGGAGGCACAAATTTCTATGCAATCAAATCTTCAAAATTCCAAACTTTGCAGAAACCCTAATTTCTTTTGAAGAGAGAGGAGAGAGAGTTTCACCTTGTGAAAGTTGTTTTATTTAGGATAGATATGATACCATGTTAATATTTCATATTCTAAGCTAGATATAATTAGTGTTTAATCCAAATTCACAATAATAGCATATGCAGAATCACTGAAAGAAACACAATCACAAGATAGACACAATATTTATCCTGGCAAACCCTCAAGGGGAAGAAAACCCAGCAAAACTTCCTCTGTATAAGATGTATAACATAAAACTCAAAAAAAGGTTTTCTCCTCCTTGTTGATATCTCTCTCTCTCTCTCTCCTATGTTCTACTCAAGTGAGTGATTATGTGTTATAATGAGGAACAAAACTCCTCTATTTATAGACTTTAAGTCACTTAAAGTTTACCCTAATCAATTCGGCCCCACTAAACTGACTAGGCCGAATTCACCTAGGAAGACTCAAAACCGTATTATATATTATTCATTGGGTTACTATTGACCTGACTTACAATGGATTCTTTACCTCATGACTCTATGTTGACCAATTACAATAATAACATCTTGACAGAGCAATAATAATATCTCCCTTGGGGTACATCAGTAAAATACATTTAGAATATCCTTTGAAGTTACAATATTTCAATACCTACATACACTTGTTAAACCACAAAACACCATAACATGGAATGGAAATCAATAACTTGGAAGGAAACATCCAATTACATACATTCAATACATCAAGAAAGGAGACACAAGTTTGGAGTCGAGACCAATTTCTTCTTTACTTCTTGAATGATCCAAATGTCCTCGTTCAAATGGTGAGGTATCATATAAATAGATCCTCACAATCTAAAACCATAAACCCCAAAAGTATCAAGGGATAGTATTAAAATATAATACATCAAGGTCAATAAATAACAAGTGCATGATACAATATACATGGATCACTCCTAAAAGAGGTGACACACTCCCTCAATAATGTCCTGGGGGAGACATAAGACATAACATATGACTAGGTACATTAATATAAAATCATGGTGGGTCTAGGAGGTATGAAATCTATCCATTGGAAACCCAATTATATCATCAATAATAAAATATAACATAAAGTGACTAAATTCACTAGGATGTGTTCCCCTCAATACAAAAGTTGAAGAGCCCACATAACATGTAAGAAGACATGTGGATCCCACAAGTGATGAAGGTCAAGATGAAGGATGTAGAATGTATCAATAACTTGTCTTGGACAAATTTTATGCCACTTTTGTTCCCGTTTAATCCAAATTAAGCCAAATTTATTTCCTTGCTAGCCATTCTTTAATTAAATTTATGTCAAAAACATCATCTCAGAAGACAAAAATGCATGTAACTCACTACTGACAATTCCCGTAGCTAAACTAAGTCCAAAAACAAATAAAAGAACATAAGAATATGGTAATAACAAGTGATCACACATATGCGTCCCCTGTATATCCCTAGGAGAACCAAGTATATCTTTGCAAATAATAAATATGCCATTTTTATATGGAAATCAACAACTTGATGATGAATTGACCATATAATTAGCAACCTATGCATGGAACTGGAAACTGAGTGTATCAATGGAATTGGAATGTCCAAACAAATTAGGAACTTGAGTACTCATATTCCATGTGTCCATCAATAAATGCATAAAAAATCCCATCCATGCATGAAGAATAAAATATTTCCTATAATTGTTGATAATAATAATAATAAATAATGCAAGCCATGATATAAAACCACCATTTGGAACTTGAAACCATATAATGAACACTAAGGGGCCATGAATAACTAATATCAAGCACTATTGACCAAACTCATCCTGAAACCTATGGTTGACTTGGTAAAACTAGGCTAACCAGGTCAAGAATGACCAAAATACTGACCCAGCTGAAAATAAGTGATGCTGCAATGTACAATTGGAAAAAATATGCTTCATTATTTATGTTAGTAGAAATACTAAATTATAAAGTGGCATTTAACTGATGATCATGAATATAAAACATCAATAACAATTCTATATCAAAGTAACCAGTTACTCCAAACAAGAATCTCAAATGTATACTCATTTATAGGCTTGACCGTTTTGCTAGTTATGGGTGAAAATCGAAGAATCAAGGTTAGGGTATAGGGGGATACCTTCATTTATAAGATTTAATTTTTTATTTTCGAATTTACTTTTAGAGCTAGACCCTTTTCTAGGAACTAGGCTATATCTTCTATTTTTGTCGGGATAGATTCGACTCGAAATAAGTGTCCATATGGAAGTTCGTTGTCGATGCTGATAGGTTCTTATCCTATTTATATTCTTGAATGTTGATCAGGTTCGGCATTCATCATTCCTGGTCAAAAAATTATATCAAACTCAAAATCTTGGAATAAGAGTATCCATCTACATTATTTGACCATGGTGCAGTGGTTTGTTTACCAGGTATTTTAGCGCTTGATGGTCAGCATAAAATACAAAATTGTTAGCTAAAACGTAATGTATATAATTTTGTAATGAAAAAATCATGCACAAACCTTTGTGCTCTATCGTGGTATAATTCCTTTATGCTTTATGAAGATCTTGACTAACATATGCATTAGGATAGTCCATACAATTGTCTCTTGGTTGAGTTAGGATGGCATAGACCACAATGTCAGGTGCATCAATGTGTACATTATATTTGATTGACCAATTCAAAAAGTGTAGTGTAGGATATTCAACAAGTTTTTTCTTAAGGATATCAAACAATGTTGTATATTCTTTTGTTCAATTGAATTCTTCATTTGATTTCAGGAGCTCTTCAAGGGAATAACTCATATGATAATAATATTGAATGAATTTACGATAATATCCTACATGTCTTAGTAATATTCTGAATTTCTTCTAGTTTACTAGTGGCTTTAAGTCAATAATTACTTTGATTTTCTCCATATCAACTTTAATATCATCTTTGTAGATGACATGTCCTAGTAGTATTCCAATAGGATTTTCATATTTAATGATAGTTGTATATGTCTGCATCTCTCCAACATCAAGAAAATGCATTGGATATGGTATTTTAGCATAGAATAGATCATCCAATAATTAAAGTACAATAGCATGGTTATATATATATATATATATTCATGAAACGATTTTATGACGATCCTAGAAAATATGGCGTGTGCTTTTTTCATTTGAAATGACATTACTCTATATGCAAATGATATGAATTCATTGACAAATGTTTTTTTATGTTGATCCTCTTTGGAAATGGGTACTTGGTTGTATCTTTAGAAACCATCTATAAGCAAGTAGCATTCATGTCCTGCAACTTAATTTAATAATATCATCAGCAAAGGGTGTGGGGAATGTGTCCTTTAATGTTACTTTTTTAAGTCCTCGGAATTTGACACAAATACTAAGCTTCTTCAGATCATGCTTTTATGGTTGTATGACCACCAAACTAGCCCATTCAGATTGTTCACATGGATAAATTACCCTAGCTGTTAAAGTATTCTCAATTTCCCTTTTAACTATATATTTATATTTCTGAGCCAATTTGAATGGTTGTTTCTTTACAGGTTTGGCAACTAGCTTTATGTCGATCTTCATTTCTCCCATTTCTTGGACTAAGTCTTTTAAGTATGTGTAATCCATGGAGAAGACATCTTGGTATTCTTTTAGTAAGTTTGTAATCTCTACTACTTATTGATTTGTCCAATAATCCCCTAGTTTGGCCATCTTTGATATGTCATCATTAGATATATTGACTTCTCGTGTATTTAGTTGATTGTCCGTCCATTTCGATGCCATTTTTTCATTAATTGGTCATTCTCCTTCTATAAATTATGTGAATGTTGGAGGGAAGTCTTTTTGTTCCTCTTTGTTCCCTATATCTTTAATGGATATTTTTAAAACTGCTCTTATTGGCCAATTTACCATAGGGTGTTTCTTTTTCCACTGGAATCTCTTTCCTTCACTCTTGTTGTTTTCCATATCTAATAGAGTGAAGTCATGGGATGAAGGTTTCTACTCGGCTGAAATTAATTTACATTTTGGGGCATTCTCATTGTATCCTTCATCCTGTTGTATTGTTGGATTAATAAATTGATGTAGCTCATGTACTGCTCCCTAGAGGAATTCTTCTACACGAGGAAACATGAAGTCTTTAATAAAATTATACTTAAGAATTTCCCATGTGAAAGCATCACATATGGATTCCTCCATTTTGTACCGTTTATTAGGTAGTTTTTCTAGTGTATTTGAAAGCATATGTGGCCAGATTCCTTCATCTTTATATTTTTCTTGTTTCCATTCTTTTTCACAGTTTTTGACGTGTTCAACGAGGCCTTGTCCTTAAATTAATTTGTTAATTTGTACTTGGGATGTTAATTTTCTTCCACCAAATATTTCAATGAAATATGTTTAAGCGGTCATATAAGTTTGTAGTCATTGTTGATGGGTGTCCCACCATTGAGATGCTTAACTAGTGAATGTTTTGGCTAGGATTTGTAACCGACCTTATTCCCCAATGTTTTTTGATACTGATTCCACATGATTCATTAGAGAATCGTGCTCTTTATATTATAGGGTTGGTAGGTTTTTCACTTGAATTTTAGCTAGTACAAGAGTTGCATACTGTTTCATTCTCTTTTTGAAGATCGTAGGTATCATAGTTATTGCAAGAAATTTTTGTTCTAGTCGTCATGTAATATATTTGACCATACAACATTCTCTTGCATGTTTTTCATCATTTTCAATTTCCCAATCATATAATTCCGAGGAAGATTTCTATCCAATTGACATAGGTGAACCTAAGTGATTTTTTTGAACTTATTTGGATCTATTGAATCTTCGTTAATTTGTATTACTTGGTATAATTGTCTTATATTTCCATCATGATCATCTAGTTATGCCTAAGAATTCTTTTTGGATGGATTAATAGGTACTATGAATTTCTTTCCTTCACCTTTTAATTATATTATGCCTTTTTCTAGAGAAATTAAAATAGAATCTTTCATTTTGTACACCCATGGACAATAGACTAATTATGGGAAGGATTTAGATCCTTCTCTTGGATCAATAATTTAAAAATCAATATGTGTGTTAATGCCCATAATGGTAGTATTGACATTTTTTCAAATGCTGATGGGCTCAATTAATCTGTGGTAGGTGAGTTTAAGAAAGATTATCAACTCATCTAGTTCAGGATAACCCAAGATTTCCCAAGTGGACCTCATCATTATATTACCCCGCGACCTAAATTCAAGAAAATATGTGAAACCCCTTGACTTCAAGATCAACTAAGGGGTCATTATCAACTTTATATTTCTTATTCATGTTGCATATTATTTAGCAATTATCCCATTCCCTAGAGTATTTATGATAAGATACATTAGGTCAATTAAATGTATTCCAACTTCTTCTTTGGTTAGGAGTTGTAATAACTCATGAAGTGTTTGATTTTTAAATTCCACACTATTTTATTTAGCAGAAATTTCATCAAATATGTTTGTAGGATTGCTAAAAAAATATTTTTTCTTTTATGGATTAGGATAATTATATTGTTTTCTCTATATTCTTGTAATATAGTGGTCATCTCCTTCTATCTTTGTTCCTTTTCTAGTGATCACTTGAAACGTTTTAGTAGTCCATTCTTCATTTTTTGGAGCACTAGATAAGAGATTAACATTCTTTTTATTATGCAGTTTTTCTAACATGATGGGGCACTCTTTTAGACTGTGGTCCCCCACCTCGTATTTTGTACAAAACTTGAGAATCGTTATTTCCTTCCATGGGAATTTGGGACTCAAATTTTCTTCACTATAGCAAACATAGCATCATGGTTTCTCATGCCCTGCTAGGCAATTTTCTCAATTGTTATATCTTCCATGATCAATGTATCCACCCCATAATTGTTTCCCATTATTGCGGTGGTCGTTGTTGCGTTCGTCTCAACCTTTCTATGCAAAGGTATACATATGATATACTATATGATAGTTGGCCTTGGTATTTAAACTATTAATACATTATACAATTGAATGATGCACATGCAACATACACCACACCATTTTGGTTTCACATTGTCAACATTGTAGGGGTAATCAACTGTCGAATCGGGCTCGAATATTTCACAAATATTGTAGAAGTAGCATGTTTGATTAGTCCATAAGTTTTCTAGTTTTCATTCTTCCAAATATATTCTAGGAGAGTCCTTGAGTTGTTTCATTTCTCTTTGATATGCATCTTGGTCATCATGGTACCTTCTTCACTCATTGTAGGGGAAGTTGTATCCCGTCTGGCCTTCCACAGAACATGTGGCACATTGCATATCATTATGCCTCATAGTGAGATGTTGAAGTCACATTTTTATCGTTTCAATATTTTATTCCAATCATTTTCCTACTGGAACAATTGAATAGTATACATTTGATTTGACTCTCAAGCCCTTCTTCATCATGTCATCATACCTCATAAATTCATGCAACAACAATGTTTTCTTGATTTATGGCTCGAGTCCAACAATAAAATATTACATTACAATGGCTTGGTCCATCTTGGACGAACTATGGATTAGTATATATTTGAATCTTCTATCATATTCTCATATTTTTTCTCCAATTATTTGCTTGATTTATTTTAATTTGTGTCTTACCAGGTTCTCAGTCTCATCTTCCTTGAAGAATTATGAAAAAATTATCTCTAATTTGTTGCTTTGACTT
This sequence comes from Pseudotsuga menziesii, assembly GCA_001517045.1. NCBI lineage: Eukaryota > Viridiplantae > Streptophyta > Pinopsida > Pinales > Pinaceae > Pseudotsuga > Pseudotsuga menziesii. Next base: position 80,523 of record LPNX010241499.1, read on the forward strand.
GGGCCCTTCTTCAATGAGGTTATATTTCCAAAGGAATTCACACAAACCAATGTTTCTTAGGGTCTACACCCCCATCAAAAATAAGAGTGTTTATAGGAATCTGGTAAGCCATGCTAAGAGAATTGAAATTTTTACCTTGTGTTTGTATACTTACTATAATAGAGTGACAAACTGGTTGAATTCCTTTTTCATGACCAATAATAACTTCTTATGGTTGTGACTTGTACCACAACAAATGTACTTCTTCTACAAACTAATCATCACTAGGTCGACTCTCCGATGGGGTGGATGCTTCTATTAGTAATGTTGTTGGTAGGGGGGTACCTTCATACGTTATGAATAGAATAAGTTAAACGAATGTATTCCAAATTTGGGTGTGAAGGTAATATTGTTTCCATGCACTATTCGTTCAATCATCAATTGATCTGAAATCCAGCCACATTGATATAGTCGACCCTATATACTGTTGTCACTTGATCTCAATGCCATATCATGCTCAACGATTTGTCTAATAGTCATCCTAGTCGTCATTATCATCAGGGATTCTATTCAAATTGAGGTTTCAGGAATTACAATATGCAATGATTGCAGGGCCATCACCATCATGTGTAATCGTAATTTCAATGTTGAAACCTCACCTTATTCATCCTCTAATTTTCTTTCCCTCGACTCAGAAAGGACTTTTGATTGCTTAATATCTCAATATATTTCTTTATATGTCTCTTTTAGCACAATACACATGCAATGTCTATCATTTGCTCTCATCATCTACACCTTTTTTTCCAATTTCTATATGATCAGTTGGGCACTTATTTCATCGAATCAGACTTAACTTCTTACAAGGTTTCATTCTTGTATTTATCCTCGACTAGCATATTTATTTCCTTATATTCGAAACACACAGTTAGAGATCCCCCCATTTCCAACCAAACTAGTTATTCAACGGTGATGGGTTCAATAGAATATTTTATTTATTTAGGAAATATTCCCACTTATGTTCCTTAATGAGGCATTCCCATTATTTCTATACTTATTCCCAATTTGATTATGCATACATATCTAGTGGGGATTCAGACTTGAATATATGACCGAATCCATTTTCATTTAGAAATTATATAGAAATTCCAATACCGAACAAAAGAATCCTTCATGAAGATCAGTATAAAATATTTTTCTCACTTTATCAGTTGAATTCCTTTCTTCCACAACGTATTCTTCACGGAAGTATTCAAATATTTTTTTAAGCCACTCATATAGGTTTGTCCTTCCTCTGTTATAAATATTGTGCATTAAAATTCTTTCATTATGGGCATCCAACTTGGTCATGAAGAATGTCAAGGAATTTTTTTATTTGATGGGGAAACATTTGTATGAATCTTTCATGAGATTCAATGAAGAACCTTTCTATGGACTGTGCAAGTTTCAACTTGTTTCTTCTAGCATAATTCTAGATATAATGTACAATTT
>LPNX010241499.1:88903-110763 GCA_001517045.1 Pseudotsuga menziesii
TAAATATATATTGTTTCATATTATAAAATTTAACTAGGTCATTTGTCGTAAAATGCCCTCAAACAATAATGGCATCCTCCCAAGCAGCTGAGTGGGAACTATATCTATCCCACTAGACTTTTACCTAGTCGAATAAATGATGCCGAAGTTGTCAAGTTTGTTGGTCCAATATAATGATTGGTTCGGCCATCAAGACCCCCTCATCTGATATATGCAACTTTCTCAAATTTATAACATGATAAGGATTTGAAATATAATGACGCAAAATAGAAACATGAAAAACATTATGCATACGACTCAGTGATGATGGAAATGCAAGACGATAGGAAACCGGTCCCAATTTCTCGAGTATCACAAATGGTCCTACAAATCATGGTGATAATTTAGCTCCTTTCCCAAATTTAATTGAGCTCTTTTGTGGCCTAACCCGTAGAAACACTTTATCACAGAATTCATAACTCAGATCGATTCTATGTGCATCTGCATAGCCCTTTTGTTTATCCCGTGCTTCCTTTAACCATGCATGAATAGATTTCATATATTCTTCCATATATTGAATCAATTTTGGTCCTACAAGGACTCTATCTTCTAGACGATCCCAACTCAACGGGGTTCAACACGGCCTTCCATATAAAAATTCAAATGGTTCCATATAGATAGAGATTTGATAACTATTGTTGTAAGCAAACTCAACCAATGGTAGATACTCCTCCCAATGCTTTTGTTGATCCATCACATACATACATAGCATGTCTTCCAAGATCCGGTTCACCCTTTCTGTCTGGCCATCCATCTCAGGGAGATATGCTGTACTAAAATTTAGTTGTGTCCCCAAAGATCCTTGGAAACTTGTCCAAAATATTCCAGTGAACACTGAACCTCTATCTAAAATTATCTTATGAGGTACACCATGTAACCTCACAACTTCATTTATAAATACTTTTTCAATCTCAGGTGCTTGATAGGTAGTATTTATAGGTACAAAATGCACACTCTTTGTTAAAGTATCTATGACCACAAAAATAGAGTCATGTATTCTTGTTTTCATTAGTAACCCAACTATAAAATTCATTGACATAACTTCCCATTTTGACTCTAGGATTACATGTGGTTGTAGTAATCTCATTGGATTCCTATGCTCAGCCTTGACCAATTGACATTCTAGGAAACTTTCCACAAATCTAACTACATCCTTCTTCATTCCTATACAATAAAATAATGGTTTTAAATCTGTGTACATCTTCTTAACCCAAGGATGAGCCATATACACAACCCTATGAGCCTTTGACAAGATCAAATATAGAACTTATTCATTGTACAGTACATAAATTCTCTTGTTATACCGCAATAGTCCATCTTCCTCAAAATCACACCCTTCATACTTTGGGCTCTTCACTACCTAATTTTCTAACTTGGTCTTAACCTCTCTATACCACTCATCTTCCAATCATAATTTCAATATATTTTCCCGTAAATTTGTCTTTAAGGGAACTATGGAAAAGATACGGGGCCTTCAACTTAGAGCATCCTCCACCTTATTCACCGTCCCCTTGATGTATGATATTTCAAAATCATACTCTCTCATTAATTTAGACTACCTCCTCTGCCTAGTATTGAGGTCACATTGGGTAAAGATATATTGTAACCCATGGTGATCTGTCTTTAACTCAAATTTCCTTCCTACCAAATAATGTCTCCATAAACACAAAGCATAAACTACATCAGCAAGCTCTAAATCATGTGTTGCATAGTTATCCTCAAGTATTTATTGCCTTTTCCACATGTTGATGATTTATGTACTACAGTATGTTATGTATGAGCCTCTTGTGAGAGGAATTCTATTTTATAATTGATGTATCTATAGTTATGTAAAAATTATTAATACATTTATTCAATATTAATAAGTAAAGTCTGATTTTCTCATAAATTTTCCTTCGCCTATTCTAGATTCTCATGAAAAAATGCTATTTTTTAGTGTTTAGTTGATTAATGAACTTATGGCCATCGAATTTACTTACTTTCAGTTTATTATGTATTTTATAATGTTAATTAACACATAAAAATTTTGAAAATAGAAATTTGTATCCTTTAACCGTTGTTTGGGAAGCTTTGAATCCAAGGTAGTTGTGTAGTCCTAGGGAGACAATTTTCTTATATGTTCTCCAAATCTTGTAAAAATCCTTCCAAACCTGCATATTCGACCCACTAATGATATATGATAGTAAACATAAGTTCTCTAATCCTTCATAAGTCTAAATCCTTCACCTTTGGTTTTTAGGAAGTGCCAAGCAACGGATTTAGTTTGCATATGTTGGGTTGCCCATGATCCTTGGAGTTGAATTCATCCTCTCTGATGTTAAAAACATTAATTTTCCTAGTAAATTTTTCAAAGGATTGTAATCCAGCACAATCCTCCCTCCTTCCTTGTTTTTGAACTTGTCCTTTTGAACCTTATGTTAAGTGACCGGTTAAACCCTCTTTTCCACTGATTGTTTTGAGTGTTTGGAAAATTATAAATTAATGACCGATCAGATATGATTGGTTCATTAAAGTGGTATAATATCAGTTTCCTCTACTCCTTTGGAAATTAATCTCTCCATTTCAATAAGTTTCTTCCATGGGACTTGTTCTAGTTAGTAATGAATTCGAATGGGATGAGGAACAAACATATTGTTTAGATGATGATATCATGTATGTTGATGGTGGATTGCATATGGTGAAATAAAATGGCATGTGTCACACTATATACCTTGGAGGTATAATGCCTATTTGTGAAAATATAATAAATCCATTAAGATAGGAATCAAGTTGTTCCACCTCTCACAGTAAAGGAGAAGAAGTGAGGACCAAATGTGAATTTTCATTGGATGCAATTGCTTCCCACTTGATGAGATTTGTTTATCCTATTCAGGGATATATTCTAATAATATTTATCCTAATACAACTAAGGAGGGATATTCATTTTTTCATTTGGAGAAGCAAGATCCAAGGACCAATCGTCCATCAAAGGAGAATAGCAGCAATCTTCCAAAAGAAGAACCATGTGATCCCTCTAGTGAATGCATTGAGCATAAAGAAGAAGACATAAAGATGAGGTATGAATATAAATCTAATTTGTGTAGAATCAATGTCTTGTTGCATCAATATGAATAATTCCCCATGTCATGTGATGAAAATGAAAGCACGGATTTTTCAATGCTAAAGTGGGTGTTAAGGATGAATTTGGCGTTGTGGATTCAAGCTACAAGAAAATTTCTAATACATTGCAGTCCTTAGAAATCATGCATATAATCCTTCCTAATCAAGGATTATAATCAACTTAACTTTATGAATATCCCAATAATTTAAATTCAAGGTATACTTATGAACCTTGCAAGAGAGGAGGCCAAGCCACAATGCAGGAGGTTGTTGGTAGTTCGAAGAGTGAATCCACCATGGACACCCAAGCTTCTTTGTTGCTGAGTTTGATATCACTACGAGGGATATGGAATATGGTATTTATATAGTTGAAACCACTTGTGGATAATATTTATAGGAAGATAAAATATCAACCCAACAAGCATCCTTAGAACTTCATTATGGAGCAAAAGACAATCACACACTAGTTGAGAGTGAACCTAGAATTTTTGCATAGGAACATGCCATAACACCTTAAACACATGAAGAGATATAGGTATCTCAAAGGTATTGCCACAATTATTATTTTTTCACTCATCAAATTTCTTTGTTTCATCTTGATATCGCATCCACTTCTGGTGAGAAGATTGGCATGGTAGATCTTTCCAGTGTTGAGATCCAAATTTTTGACAAGGATGAATTGTTGGAAGAGATTTTTCATGAATCTCAAGAGTTGCATGAGAAAACATGTGATCATATGTGTGTGGATAATTTTTCATATGAAATTTTGGATCATCCTCATGTGTGAGGGAAACATGAGAATTTTTTATATTTACAAGTGTTTGAAGGAAGCATTGACTTGCAGGATGATTGCCAGGCAATTTGTTTTCTCTAGGGAAATTACGGTGTTTCTTTATGTGAAGAATACTTTTCTATAAATAAGGTGGCTGATTGTATCTCTCTTTTACTAGCAATAAAATAAGGTTATTCATCCATGCATTGGGTGGGTAGATACATAATTGAGATGGAGAACCCAATGTGTGGAAGACTTGTTCACATTGGTAAGAGTCACATTGAAATTAGTGATGGATTTGTTGATGAATTTGATATTGTTATGTTATGTGAGCAACATCCAAGGCATCTATGGCTGCAATATAGTTTTCTTCCCTGCACATCTATTCATACATTTAGGAAATAAATACATGGCATATGAGGTGTTATCTCATGGCATGAGATTAGTTGTGAAGAATAGAGATATTGTGGGGATATTGAAATCCTCACCACTATTCAAAGAATAAGTATGAACTTTTTACATGATATTGAATACATTGAGAAATCATTATGAAAGCATGAGAATTTTCTTGAATACATTCCACCGGGTAGGCCACCTAATAAAGGAGTGAAGCATAGGGTCGAGTTGAATATGGGTGTTGCACCCAACATGAAATCATCCTCCAAGCATCCCATTGCCTTGGAAAGTAGAAGCTTGCATACACATGGGATACATATTACCATTTATTACATAGCCATCATAACCATCAAACATGTAATGGATAAGTTTATACAATACTCATTATGGACCAGATGTATGTGACAAGAATGATCATAGAAGTTGGATGCATTTCATAACACAAAAAGATCCCAATGATTGGAAACCAAGTTGGGTAAGTAAGTTCAAATCTATACTGTTGATCATGTATGTAAGAATTTAGTAAAATACGTTCTTAATTCTTTGAAATATTCAATTGTTTGGGGAATCCATTTAGTAGCAGATATTTCCAATGGAAATGTCACATATTATCCTAAAAAAGGGTATATCCAAATTGCACAATTTGAGATCATGAAAGAATTTATATATTGGGTTCCAAAATCAGTTTGAATGAAGGAACATATGGCGGATTCCCATGATGTGCTCCTAGTTTGGCACTCTATTGGAAGGGAAACTAAGGTACAAACAAAGATCCTTCAACCTTGCAAACATATCAAGAAATACGGAGGTGCAAGTGAAGGGTCAATTAAAGAGTTTCTTGAACTTGGATTCACAAAGATTCATGTGATTCCATTTTCCTCCATAGTTCTTTGGGAAAATTAAAGGGATTAATGGCATAAATACAAGTTCCTTCATAAGGATGATCTCTACTTTGTCCATCTTCAATATCGAAGGAAGGAAGAGCTTTTACAAGAGATAACTCATTTTTCCATTACAACTGCTTTGGATCCTCATGCACAAGGATTGCCATGTATGATGAATTTATGGTTCCCCTCCATCCCAATATTGCTTAAACAAGGTGTTGGGAAAACAACTTGGTAAGTATGTACTAGTTATTTTTTATCATATTTTAACTTGTAGCAAGATTTGGAAAGAATGCATGCACCATTTGGGAACTATGCTAACAATTTTGACAAAGAAAACTTTACATGCAACGTTGACCAAATACAAATTTGGAATGATGGGAATATTTCATATTATACATGAAAATGAGAAAGATGGTTCCAAGACAAACATGGATCAGTTTAGGTCCATTGTTGATTGGCCAAAGAAAGTCATGGAGTTGGGAAAATTTTGCTCCTACATTTCTTCTCACATGTCCAATGGAGTGTATAAATTCCAAACTTGATATTTTTTGGTCAAAATTAATGTTACTTAATTAACCTCAATTTAATTATCAACCGGACAATCGTAAACTTTGAGCTGCTACACTATATGTGCAGGCAAGATAGTTTTAATGCTCGTGCTTACAAGAATGCTAGTCTACTTCAAACAAATCAATGAAATGGATGAAACTATGGTTATGCTAAGGACTTCTAGGTCTGTTATACAGAAACGGAAATCAATTTGTCTACAGCAACTTATAGCAAAAAGGTAACTATAGTAATTTTTTGAAGCAAGCCTGATCTTCTAAAGAAACACTAACTACATCAATACTTCACAACAATATTAAACTACAGTAGAACAACCTGCTAAGGAATTAAACAAACCTTGAACTACAACAATCTTATGCTAAAGTAACTAAGGTTTACTTCCAAAACAATCAGCCTGCTAAGGGAAGGATTTATCTGTCAGATGCATATGCTCAATCGACCTCAATTAACCTTGTTTCCTATCTAAATTCCAACTATTAACTCTGCCAAATCTAATACCTAAATTCACACAAACACTTTGGAAATCATTACTGGAGTAAAACCTATGACCTCTTAACTTTGAATTGTCAACACACACAGCCTATCAAAGGAGAGCTTGACTGGTTATTGTTATCTTAATGTACTCTGTTTTATTTTATGCACATTAATGCACACAGAAAAAATGCCAGGGTTATTCAAACAATACTCATTAATCAATATTAGGGCTGTGTGAGAAATATCCACCGGTTCTGGTTTGCATATGCACATTGTGGAGCTGATGTTAATTCAAGAAAGCAACATTAACAAACCCTATTTAATCAATGTCAAACAACACAATTTCTTCCTATTTAATCACTTATTTAAAGAACTATTTAACAAAGCCCTATACGCTCTATATAATACAATCTTCAAACCCTCTAAAAAAGATTACAAATGCTGTTCAAACCTAACAAAATATCCTACAGCTCTATAAACTCAAAAGTAAAAGACTGGACTGTTCATAAATTATTCTCACGCTGCAGCAAAAGGTTTTTCAACAGCTAGAGTCGATTTCATTAACCAAATTGCCAATACTACGCTTCATACTGGAAATCGAAGAGAATATTTAAACCCACACCAGTCCTTAATTTATTTTACAGTCCTGTGAACAAGTAGAGTCTAAACTAATCCTGTAGCTATCACTATATCGCTATATGCTGGCAATAAAAACAATGTGAAAGCTCAATCTACTTGTAATCTTTCATAAATCAAAACTTGAATCAAACCATCACATGATTTAGAAATAACCCTAAACAATAATCATGGCCATTAATACACAGTCTACGCTGAAAACCAGAAAGGGCATTAAATAAAAACTGTTTCTGAATCTATTCAGCAAGTTAAATCAACTACAAATGACTAAAAATCTGCAGACATGCATATGAGTAAAACCATCAGCATTCTATAGAACAATATCAAAGAAATAGAAACGTTATCCTGCTATTGCAAAAACACAATGCGAAATACCATGTTTGGTGCTGAAGGGGGCCCTCCCTCAACGCCTTCCAGTTCTAAGTTGAAACCTTAAAGGAGATAAACACCGCTTGTATTAATAAAATGAAGCATTACAATCTTCTCTCAGCATCCCCTTCGTAGGGTTTCAAGAAGCCCTTTTATACTAAATATACAAACTAGAATCAATCGTGAGACAGAGATTGATCCTCAAACAACTCTACAGTTAACTCGGCACACCTGAGCCAAATATGGGAGCTCGAATCCCTTTCAAATCTATACAACACTAAAACAAGAAATCAATAGCTCCCCAATCAAAGATCATCCACAAAACAGCACCTGGAAAGTCTGCGTAGGCATTCTGGAAGGCGATGAAAGCTCAGGAGACGCCCAAAATGTGGATCGAAGCCCCCAAATCTGCTGGTGCAGCTAGCGTGAACCTGCCCTGGAGCGCCGAAAACCTTGCACAAAAGAAATAACAAGCCATCAGTTGACCGGATATATATATGTGGAGATTTAAAAACCAATTTTATGCATAAAATAATATAAAATAACCAAAAAAATCACTTACCAAGCCTTTGTCCACGTTGGTCTCCACAAAAGCATAACCATACAAATAAACATTAATAAACTAATTTATGATGTGGTTTTATAAGTTTTATGCTGGAAAATAATGTATTAGACAACCAATAATAGGAGACCAACATCTCCCCCAACCCAAAGATCTTGCAGGTCCCTATGCAAGAAAACCTCATACAACAAGATTTTAAACTCGAAGTAAAGTCTGATAGAATTAAAGTCTGAACTTGCAGACTTTACTCATCATTCCCACATTTAGCAGGTCAGATATGCTAATGAACATCTGTGGTGATCAACAATCAAGTGTTCCAGGAGCAAAATTTACTAAGAGAAGGACTTAATCCAAAATAAATCATGAGAAAAATACATAAAGATGATGGCACAAAGCTGAGAAACTCAGCATCTAAAATAGAACAAAGTATCCCTCATTAATGGCCTTGCCATCCAAAAACTCAAAGAAGTAACCATGGCCCAAATCCAAATTCGGGGCCTTCTTGGAAAGTCCAGCTACTAGAGAATTATGCTCCCAGAAAACGTGCTTGAAGATCACCTGAGGAGCCATGTGGATCAAATATCTTATATCTTTGCACCAAGTCATCAGAAAAGAACATCAAATGCCAACAATCAATTGAGCCATGAAATAATTATCAAGGAGTCTCCATAAATTAGCTGAATTAGGACAGCTAACCTTAATTGCAATAAAACAAGGTTATGATTTTTATTACATGTCGCCAATCAATAATAAGGAATGAAATATTTTCCAAATTAACAACATGAAAGGAAAACCGTGATGTATCAATTAAATGAATGCCAAAGTTATTATGATAGTTCACAGCTCATCAATTTTTAGTAATGGCAAAAACATTTAATTATAACCATAAACCTCAATACATAGCAATTAAACCTTACCAAATCATGCCATGTGCATTACCTTTATTAGCATTTCTCACCTTTGCCATATCAATTTACAAAATTTTCTATTCTGGTACTTCATCCAGCATTCAATCCAGTACTTCAGCCAATGTAAAGCACAGCAGTGCTTTCATAGTGATAAAAATAAACAAAAGTTACCAGCAGAGTAGTAATTACCAGCATCTGGAGCAGCAGCTGTGCTATTCAAGTAAAGGCACTCACACAGTGATGTTAAACCATTAACTTTCCCAATATGCAACATTTAAATGAGTTAATAAACAAATAAACTGAATTAAAATTTGCTTAACCAAAACAGTTTATAGTTTAGACCAAAACAGTTTATAGTTTAATTACCTCATTTCCAACTTACTGCTGCTCCTAATCACACAAGAAACCAAACTAGGTCATGAAATCGATTTCTATTAACAATACAAAACAAACAATCAGAATGCAAACCTCAATCAATCACCCTTACTCCTATGTAACTACAATGCTCAAACAATCATAAATGCAAACTTTATTCTTGCCAATCATACAGAACTGTTTCCACCAAGACATAGGCTACAAGACAAAAGGAATGCTAACAAAAGCTAATGGAATAGTGGTCCTCTTTGACCCAGCTTCACATAGGATAGTTTGAGTAGTGCCAAAAACTGTACCGAAATCTTCAGCTATGTTCAAGACCTAGAAAATATCAGGCATAAACTTTCTTTTTACAAGAATCAGGTAACCCAAAATGCAGAACAGCTAGAGATGATTATCAATTGGCTATCAATTAACTTTTTTAAGGAGTTTATTAAATTTTATTTAACCACCCTTATGACCTCTCTTTTACCTTTACGTAGGTACATCGTTCATACGGACAAGTATAGATGAGGCTGTTAAAGGAGATATTAGAGTCAGAACCCACTGCCAGCAAGCCCGTTCAGTACTCCGGTGGGGTAACTGTAACATCTAAGAAGCTTCTTCCCCAGGCAGATGCCCCATTGCCAACAGGCCTGTTCAGCACCCTGATGGGTTTGCCTGTTTATACCACAGGTTGGTACCCGCTGCCAGCGGACCTGTTCAGTATCCCGGTGGGTTAACCTCTTGCACTCATTTTCTATCAGTGGCCTTGTCCCAATTTCACCTTAAAGATAAAGTTTATGATTTGCTCAAGCATAGATGAGTGGGGGAGCTGCTCCGAAAACCATCTAGGAGTGGAATGGTACCAGAATTGGAAGAGTATTCTTTGTACATGCCTGTAAAAATTTGCCCAGATGAACAACTAACCTTTGCAATTGTAGAAAGTGAAAGTCATAAAGTGGCTGTACAACAATGTATATATATGTATTGAGTATTATAACAGCCAATAGATAATAACCCCCCAAACTGCCCAGCCCTGGATACGTTTTTCAAAAATGCTGCCTGTCTTAAAAAATAATTTAATGCCCATAGCTGTCATTAAAAACAATTCCCTCGCTCCATCTAGTGTGAAACCAGGTCAAATGGTCCTAGCAACCCATAAGTTCATAGGCAGAAAATATTTGGGAAGCTTAAAACACTAATGTAGACAATGCCTGGTGGTTAAGTACCCATATGAATAGCCAGAATAGTTCTGAAAAATATGATAGCACACATACATTTACCTGATACAGACATTCTAACTACCAGTGCAGCCTAGAAATTACCCAATTAACACAGTCTCTTGCCAAAAAATCATGGCTAAAAAATAGAAATAATAACAAAAGACTTCCATGTTGTGTTCAAAACATCTTGAGCCTAAAAAGAATATCTACATCCTTTAAAAAGAAATCTAATAAAACAAATTTCTGTACATATATACAAAACAATTTTTTTGAATGTTATTATGAGGAAGTGGGAGATGAAGAAGTCATTCTTTCACCTACTAATTCTAGCCCGGATTGCTCACTCATGGTATGAATGAACTCTTGCTTAGAAGTGGGTTTGTGATATACCTTTAACCGATGCCCATTCACCACAAAAGTAGTCTGTTCTTCATCAATTGTCTTTACTTTGACAGAACCATTATCAAAAACAGTCACAATCTCATATGGTCCCATCCATCTGGTGGTAAGCTTACCTCTAAAATGTTTGAACCGTGAGTCAAACAATAGTGCCCAATCACCTTCCTCAAAAGTCTTCTTCTTCACAAATTTATCATGCCACTTGGTCCGTTGATTCTATACTAAAACAGTTCTTTGGACAGCATCTTGTCTGATTTCATCCAGCTCATTTAATTGCATCAGTCTCTGCTCCTGAGCTTCATCTAAATTTAGGCTTAATTGTGCAGCAGTACGAAAAGTCTTCACCTGAAATTCTATAGGAAGCAGAACCTGTTTCCCATAAACAAGTTGATATGGGGTGTAACCTGTGGTATTTCTGCATGTGGTCCTATATGCCCACAGTGCTTCTGGTAACCTGTCTGCCCAGTCTTTGTGATGCAGCTGTATAGTCTTAGTTAGAATGGATTCCAACACCTTATTCGTTGATTCCACCTGCCCATTTGCTTGGGGGTGGTACGGAGAGGATTTATAGTGCTTAATCCCGTACTGTTCTGTAAGTGCTTTCATGGATTTAGAGACAAACTGTGCTCCATTGTCAGTCACAATTTCACGAGGAATGCCAAAACGAGTAAAAATTTCTTCGTAAATAAATTCAATGACTGATTTCTCAGTGGCCCTCAATAGAGCTTTTTCCTCTACCCATTTAGTCACATAGTCAGTGCAAACTAAAATGTACCTCTTTTTCCTTGACATTGGTGAGATTGGCCCAACAAAGTCCAATCCCCACTTCTCGAAAGGTTCAATTTGTACCTGGGCCTGTAAAGGCATTTGATCTGCAGCAGTAGGTCTCCCCATTCTTTGACAGTTGTCATAGCCCTGTACATATATTTCAGCATCTTTAAACAGTGTAGGCCAATAATACCCCTGATGCAGCACCTTATATGCTGTCCTCTTATCTGAAAAATTCCCTCCACAGGGCCCATCATGACAAGCTTGAAGGATGTCATACATCTCATCCTCCCTCACACACCTCCTGATAATCAGATCTGGACCGGTTCGGAAGAGGTCATTACCTACCCATGAGTAATTAGCACTTTGCTGAATAATTCTTCATTTTTCGTAAGCTGATAAATGAGCAGGTAGTTTCCCTGTAACCAAATAATTGGCTATATCTGCAAACCAGGGTGTTTTAATAGAAACAGCAAATAAATGTTCATCAAAGAATGTATCATCTACAGGAACATTATCATCAGCATAAGTTAATCTGGAGAGGAAATCTGCAACCAGATTTTCCTTCCCTGGTTTGTCAACTATGGTAATGTTAAATTCCTGCAGCAAAAGCAACCATCTAGTAATTCTGCCACTAGTGATAGGTTTATTCATTAGAAATCTGATAGCAGAATGATTAGTATGAACAAATACATCATAACCAGTGATATAATGCCGGAATTTATTGATGGCATGCACAACTGCTAGAAACTCTTTTTCAGTTACTGTATAGTTTAATTCTGCAGGTGTCAAGTTTTTGCTGATGAAATAAATGGCATAGTAAGACTGGTTTTCTTTCTGTCCCAGCACTCCCCCTAGGGCAGTGTCTGAAGCATCAGTTTGTATGTGGAAAGGCAAGGACCAATTTGGGCCCCTCAACACTGGTGTTGAGGACAATTCTGACTTTAGGGTGTCAAAGGTTGTTTGACAGTGTTGATCCCAACAAAAACCACTGTCTTTGGCCAATAGTTTAAACAGTGGCGCTGCTATCTTTGTAAAATTAGCAATGAACCTACGATAGTACCCTGCATGTCCCATAAAACTTCTGACTTCTTTTTGTGTGGCTGGTGGAGATAGATTAGTAATAATTTCAATTTTTGCTGGGTCTACCTTAATTCCTTCTGATGAAATATGGTGCCCTAAAACAATACCTTCAGTTAACATCATCTTACACTTCTCATGGCTTAAAGCAAGGTTTGTTTCCTGACACCTAATTAAAACTTTTTCCATGTTGTCTAAGGCTTCCTTGAAATCATTACCATAGACCGTAAAGTCATCCATATATATTTCCACGCAGTCATGTACTAAATCAGCCAGAATACCTAACACTGCCCTCTGGAAAGTGGCAGGAGCGTTACACAGTCCAAATGGTAGTACCTTGTAAGCATAAGTTCCCCATGGGCAGGTGAAAGTGGTTTTTTCCTAATCTTCTGGGGCTATTCTTATCTGGTTATACCCACTGTATCCATCCAGAAAAGAAAAATATTGTTTCCCTGACAAGGTATCTAAAACTTGATCTATGAAAGGAAGAGGGAAGTAATCTCTGAGAGTTGCTTTATTTAATTCATGAAAATCAACACAAATTCTCCACTTACCTCCCTTATTCGGAACAATCACCAATGGAGATACCCATTTGCTATCAGAAATGGGATAAATGAAATCTGCATCCAACAATTTATGCAATTCATCTTTCACAATATCTTTAAGCGCAGGATTCATTCTTCTTTGTGGCTGTCTTACTGGTCTGATATTTTCCTGCGTATAGATGTGATGAATGCATGTGTCGGGGTGAATTCCTTTCATGTCTATATAGATCCAGGCAAATTCCCCAGACTGTGCTTTAAGTAAATCAATTAACTGTTTTTGCTGGTCTTGAGACAGATTTGCATTAATAAACAAAGACCTCCCTGGGCTAATCTCTATTGGTATAGTTGAGGCTCCAACCTTCTCATCTATAAATAAAACTACTGATGATGAGGTGGCTGAAGGGTAGTATTGTTCTTGAAAGGCTTCTGTGAAAACATTGTCTAGGTCAGAGAAGGACTGGGGGAACTCAATACTAGTAGTGGTTGAAACAAATTGTTCTAGAATATCATCCTCAGTCTGGTCTTCCAGCCCCCTAGTTTGACTAATGGACAGCAAGGGTTGTTCCACGTCCTCATCCCCATAAGGACTCTCTAGCCATAGCATGTTTTCTGATACAGGCTGTGCTGGGGGATAAATAATGAGATTCTGTAGAGAGGTGCCATTAGATATAGTTAAAATGCCTTCTCTACAACCTATAAAGGCATTGGCCGTGACTAACCAGGGCCTGCCTAATATAACAGGATGTTCCCCCATTGGATGTTTAGTCTGGAGTACCAGAAAATCCACTGGATACTCCCATGAAGCTACTGTGATAGTAATGTCATCTAGTGCCCCCACAGGTTTGACTGTGCTCCTATCAGCCAACTCCAAAATAGTAGGAGTAGGTCTGAGGAGATTGTGCAACTGAAGTCTCTGCATGGTGGTCATAGACATGACATTAATGGCAGCCCCCAGGTCAACTAGAGTGTTTCCTATTGGAATCTTATTAATGCAAATGGTCACCACTGGGTTCCCAGTATTTGCAAATTTTGGAGGTAAGGAACAGTCTGAAATGTAGTTGGACAGCTAGCCTAAAACATGTATTGTGGGTGGGTCTTTCTGTTTTCGACCAGGTTTCTTTAAGCATAGTTCCCTTACCAGTTTTGAATAGATAGGGACATCTCTAATAGCCTGAAGTAATGGAATCTTGATACAAACATTCTTTAACTCATTTTCCCAATCAAACTGTGGACGAACCACAGCTTTCTCAATTAATAACCTTTCTGGGTAAGGAGGGTTGTTATTCACCTGTGGATGAGCAGATGATTGGGAATAAGTTCCCAGTGCTTGAGTGTTTTTTGAGGCAATCAACACTTCTTCTTCCTCTGTAATCTCTTTTTCAGTGTTTTCTTCTCCAGTCTCTTCGTGAATAATCACTGCTGGAGGGGTTTTATTTAATGTCTTCCCAGACCTTAATTGAATTTCCTGCAAAGGAGCTGAATGGATTACGTAAGTTGGGGCCATATGAATTTCAGCATTATGTACAGGCTGGGAAGGTCTGTTATTAGGATTTGGGATAGGCTGAGCTTGCAACAATGTCGGTCTAGGTGGGTTTGGGTTTTGATATTGTTGTGGAACTGGGGTATGGGAGGAAGTGCAGGTGGTGTAAAGCTAGGTAATAGCTGCTGCATATTTGGGGGCATTGGACAGTAACTAGGATGGGTGTGTAATGGGGTTGTATGTTGTGTGCCCCCATAGGGCTATCCTTGAGGTCCCCCGTATGGCTGTCCTCGCCAGCCTTGCTGCCATGGTTGAGTCTGAGTTGGCTGAGAGGGCCAATTTTGCCACATTTCTGGACTCCATGGCTGCTGAGATTGCTGCATAGGATAGTAATATGCAGGGTTTGGAAAAACAGGTTCTGGGTACATATTTTGGGGTCTAGACTGCCAGGGCCTTTTTGGTGCATATGATGACTCTGTAGGTTTAGCATTGAGCTTGTAAAAAGCTTGCAGCTCTGGTAAAGAAGGGCAATTTTCTGTAGAGTGTGGATCAGAGCAAAGAGCACAGACTGCAATGGTGTTAAGAGGGCACTCTTTTAAGGGGTGCCTCTTTCTGCATTTAGGGCAGAATATGTGTAATGCTGCCATGTCTTCTTTCTCTTGCCATTTCTTTGTTTTCAATGCATCAAATTGGGAGCTTAAGGTGCCTAAAATGTCAGTTTTAAAATTTTCTAACAGTTTCCCCAATTCAACTCTTGTAATTCCACTAGTTCCTGTTGTCCTAGAAATGCGGGAAGGAGCTTCCCTTGTGCTTTTTCCTACTTTGGCTCTACTCCTAGAGTATTTTCTGCACAGTTCAGTGATCTCCTCAAAATATTTGTGAGATACATCACCTGATGCCATCAGGTTGAGGATTTCCACATATTCCTCCAGAATCCCTTTCAGAAAAAGAGTTCTGACTGCATCCTCTTGTAAGGTATTGTACTTGGATTTCTGCAATACAAAGCAGAAACGTTCTAGGAAATCCTCAAGACTTTCTTCTTCATGCTGTTGCATTTTGAAGATGTCATTTTGAGAATCTCTAGGTCCACAGTAATCTCGGTATTTTCTGAGGAAATCACTGTTCATTTCTTCCCAAGTTCGGATGGTAGACTCCCCCAGACTCATGAACCACCTAAGTGCAGCATCTTTAAGGGTGGCTGGAAATAGTTTTAACTTATGTGCATCCTGTAGATAATTGTAACTCCTGCACAAGATGTCAAACTCAAAGAGAAAAGTATCCGGATCTTCAGTACTTTTCCCATAGAAGGTAGGTAATGAAGATGCTGGGATATTTTTCATGTTGACATTTCATGCAAGATCTAGAATAGGAAAGCCAAAAGTTGTTTCAGTTCATCCCTCATGTTCTCCCTCTCCTTCCATCTGGTGTCTGGTTTCCTGATCACTCATAACAAGAGGGTTCCTGAACCAATTGACACCTAACCTGTCTCTTCTTGGGGATGGAATGAAGTCCCAATGGTCTGGCCTAGGCCAAGATTGAATATTGAAAGGTAGATCTGTGGTAGATTCTACTTGAGAAACTACCAAATTGTGAGTGTGTCTGAAAAGAGAATTCACTCCCTCTATGTTCACTGTGTCAACCAAGTTGGAATCTTCCTTTGGGGGAGAAGGTTGTTGGGTCTGTGGGGTCTCTACTGAATGTAACTGTTCACTGAGTATACCCTCAGTTCTTGCTGGGCTGGTCCTTAATTCCCTTGAAGTTTGTGTGTTATTGTTTTCAATTTCGTTGCTGGTGTTCCTATCCCTAGGGTTAGTGAGGGGGGGGTTTCTCTGGGTCTCATCAAAACAATTACTGAAAATAACAAGACTTTTAATCAAAATAAATCGAAATACCTGTGCCACAAATGGGTTTGAAGGAACCTGTTATGAAATGCGCAAGTTTGACTTACTGACCCTTCTCCTCCAATCTGCAACAACTAGTCACACCTAAAAACTGCTGTGAAATTAGATTGCTGAAATTAAACACACCCAAACTTGCAAGAGGACAAACACGCTTGCATGAAATTAAACTGTGGAAAGTAAACACTCTTTATAGGAAAGGTAAACACACTTTTTGTAGTAAAATAAATCAAAACATGTGAAGAAAAACAACCACACTTACCAGAAGGAAACAACAAGAATTCGGGGCAACCCACTAAAGTGGATGCGGCAGGCTGTTACACCATGGGAATCCCATCGTGAATTCGTCTTTGCGTCTTAATGTTTCCCCTCCACCTTGTTGTGTACTGTAACAAGATCCTATATACCTGAACTTCTCACTCTAAAAAATAGAAATGAGCAAAATACCAGCTTACCTTGGAGCAACTCCCCGGCAACGGTGCCAAAATGTTGGTCAAAATTAATGTTACTTAATTAACCTCAATTTAATTATCAACCAGACAATCGTAAACTTTGAGCTGCTACACTATATGTGCAGGCAAGATATTTTTAATGCTCATGCTTACAAGAATGCTAGTCTACTTCAAACAAATCAATGAAATGGATGAAACTATGGTTATGCTAAGGAATTCTAGGTCTGTTATACAGAAACGAAAATCAACTTGTCTACAACAACTTATAGCAAAAAGGTAACTATAGTAATTTTTTGAAGCAAGCCTGATCTTCTAAAGAAACACTAACTACAGCAATACTTCACAACAATATTAAACTACAGTAGAACAACATGCTAAGGAATTAAACAAACCTTGAACTACAGCAATCTTATGCTAAAGTAACTAAGGTTTACTTCCAAAACAATCAGCCTGCTAAGGGAAGGATTTATCTGTCAGATGCATATGCTCAATCGACCTCAATTAACCTTGTTTCCTATCTAAATTCCAACTATTAACTCTGCCAAATCTAATAACTAAATTCACACAAACACTTCGGAAATCATTACTGGAGTAAAACCTAAGACCTCTTAACTTTGAATTGTCAACACACACAGCCTATCAAAGGAGAGCTTGACTGGTTATTGTTATCTTAATGTACTATGTTTTATTTTATGCACATTAATGCACACAGAAAAAATGCCAGGGTTATTCAAACAATACTCATTAATCAATATTAGGGCTGTGTGAGAAATATCCACCGGTTCTGGTTTGCATATGTGCACTGTGGAGCTGATAATTCAAGAAAGCAACATTAACAAACCCTATTTAATCAATGTCAAACAGCACAATTTCTTCCTATTTAATCACTTATTTAAAGAACTATTTAACAAAGCCCTATACGCTCTATATACTACAATCTTCAAACCCTCTACAAAAGATTACAAATGTTGTACAAACGTAACAAAATATCCTACAGCTCTGTAAACTCAAAAGTAAAAGACTGGACTGTTCATAAATTATTCTCACGCTGCAGCAAAAGGTTCTTCAACAGCTAGAGTCGATTTCATTAACCAAATTTCCAATACTACGCTTCATACTGGAAATCGAAGAGAATATTTAAACCCACACCAGTCCTTAATTTATTTTACAGTCCTGTGAACAAGCAGAGTCTAAACTAATCCTGTAGCTATCACTATATCGCTATATGCTGGCAATAAAAGCAATGTGAAATCTCAGTCTACTTGTAATCTTTCATAAAGCAAAACTTGAATCAAACCATCACACGATTTAGAAATAACCCTAAACAATAATCATGGCCATTAATACACAGTCTACGCTGAAAACCAGAAAGGGTATTAAATAATAATTGTTCCTGAATCTATTCAGCAAGTTAAATCCACTGCAAATGACTAAAAATCTGCAGACATACATATGAGTAAAACCATCAGCATTCTATAGAACAATATCAAAGAAATAGAAACATTATCCTACTATTGCAAACACACAATGTGAAATACCAAGGTTGGTGCTGAAGGGGGCCCTCCCTCAACGCCTTCCAGTTCTAAGTTGAAACCTTAAAGGAGATAAACATCGCTTGTATTAATAAAATGAAGCATTACAATCTTCTCTCAGCATCCCCTTCGTAGGGTTTCAAGAAGCCCTTTTATACTAAAGATACAGACTAGAATCAATCATGAGACAGAGATTGATCCTCAAACAACTCTACAGTTAACTTGGCACACCTGAGCCAAATATGGGAGCTAGAATCCCTTTCAAATCTATACAACACTAAAACAAGAAAGCAACAGCTCCCCAATCAAAGATCATCCCCAAAACAGCACCTGGAAATTCTGTGTAGGCATTCTGGAAGGCGATGAAAGCTCAGGAGATGCCCAAAGTGTGGATCGAAGCCCCCAAATCTGCTGGTGCAGCTAGCGTGAACCTGCCCTGGAGCGCCGAAAACCCTGCACAAAAGAAATAACGAGCCATCAGTTGACCGGATATATATATGTGGAGATTTAAAAACCAATTTTATGCATAAAACAATATAAAATAACCAAAAAAATCACTTACCAAGCCTTTGTCCACGTTGGTCTCCACAAAAGCATAACCATACAAATAAACATTAATAAACTAATTTATGATGTGGTTTTATAAGTTTTATGCTGGAAAATAATGTATTGGACAGCCAATAATAGGAGACCAACAATATTGGTATGAAAATCACATATATATGGATTACAATTATGAGGATGGAAATGCAAAAGTAACAAATCTTTGGATCCAAGTGAATCAAGTAATGCAAGAGGCACTCAAAATTCAAATAGTCCAAAATTGACAACAGGTGCATGAAGACAAGAGCAAGAGGGAGCCATGATTCCAGTTGGTTGATTTGGCACATCTCAGATTGCATCCATAAAAGCACTCCCTTTTCTATCAGAAAAGGGATGCAAAGTCAAATACAATCCTCTATGGTCCATACAAAATTAATAAGAGGATTGAAAACGTTACTTTTGAGTTGGGGCTTCACAAGGGTGGCAAGGGATACATTACATTTTATATCTATTATTGGAATAGTTGTGAAACAAGTGACCATATCAAAGGATATTCTTCCAACTGATGAGGGACACATGGTTTTTTTTCTTAAAAGGATTCTGCACATGTGGAGAAATTGAATAATCCAAAATTATCTCATGCAATGGGAAGGATTGCCTAGTGAGGATGTAACTTGGGAAGGAGAGAAAATTTTACAGCACCCAAGTTTGAAATTGCTTGGGGACAAGAAATGTTAAGAGGGGAGGAATGTCATGTCCATTCCTAAGTGATCACTTTCCCTTGTCCTATCCCATCAAGTCCCTGTGGTTCAAGGATAAAATTTTAATTAATTGGGATTAATTTTGTATAAGGATTGGTAGTTATAAAATTAAAAGTCCAATGTTGAAAATAATGTATAAGTTAATGCTCATATTTTATTTTTCCCTTTAATAAATTAATATTGGATAATGTTGAAGATGATATGTCTAGTAGGGCGCATAGGAACAGAGGATAAGTTGAGGGATCATGGAAAGCTTTCCAAAAAAGCAGAATTCAATCCAAATGTGAAAAGAAAGGCAAAGCAAGAAAGAGATGTATTTTGGAAGAAAGATAGGAAAGCAGTCACAAATCAGGAAAGCAGTGAAAAAATAGAATAAAGCAGTAAAGAAAAGAAAAATAAAGGACAATATATTAAAAAAAATGCAAAAGCAGCAAGGCGAGGAAAAAGAAGGAAAGTAGGAAATCAAAACAAAAGCTACCCAAAGCAGGACCTTGTAATCTAGTTCATTAGGGAGAATTGGGAAAGATGACTTTCTCAAGAAGTCATATATTCTATAAAAACATGTACTAGCACACCTTTCACATATTTTGGTAGTTTGATTTCAAAATTGAGAGCTCTAGTTTCTTAGACTTAGGAAGATGTTCCCCTAGTCACAACCGATAGGTGCGCCCCAAGTGCTTTCCCAGTGATATTAAAAGGTTGATGTATTTCAGCCATTAATATTGATTTTTATAGGTATTGAAGTATATCCCATCCAAGCTCAAGTTTCTTCAAAGAAATTAAGAATTCCGCCATTCAAATATCAAGGATTTAAAGTCTTTTCCACATGTGGATGAGTTATGTACTAGAGTATGTTATGTATGAGCCTCCTATGAGATTAATTATAGTTTATAATTGATTTATCTATAGTGATGGTAAACTTATGAATATATTTCTACAATTTTAATAAGCAAAGTCTAATTTTCTCATAAATTTTCCTTCACCTAGTCTAGATTATCATGAAAAATTGCTAGTTTTCAGTGTTTAGTTGATTAATGAACTTCTAGCCATCAAATTTAATTCCTTTAAGTTTATTATCTATTTTATAATGTTAATGAACACATCCAATCACAATGTTTGAAACTGGTCATTCATATCCTTTAACCATTATTTGGGAAGCTCTGAATCCAAGGTAGTTGCGCAGTCCTAGAGAGACAATTTGCTTGTATGTTCTCCAAATATTTTCAAAATCCTTCTAAAACTAAATATTCAACCCAATACAGATATATGATAGTAAACATAATATCTCTAATCCTTCATAAGTCAAAATCCTTCACCTTTACTTTTCAAGAAGTGCCAAGCAACAAATTTAGTTTGCATATGTTGGGATGCCCAAGGGCCTTAGAGTAGACTTCATACTAGATGATGTTCGAAACATAAATGGTCCTAGTACATTTTTCAAAAGGATTTGAATCTATGACAATTCTCCCTCCTTTATTGGTTTTTAACTTGTCCTCTTGAACCTTTTGTTAAGTGACCAATTAAACCCTCTATTTCCACTGATTGTTTTAATTCCATGTAAAATTGTGAATTAATGACCAATATGATATGGTTGGTTCATTACACACTCATGTGTTCATGTTATTGGAAGGAAGGATCTATGAAATTCCATTTGAGCTAGAAAATAACATCACCAAAAATTTTCTTTTAAAATAGAATCCTATGAGCTAACTTGGTCAAACAATCTAAAAATGTGATGAAATATAGCTTGTTGGAACCCCTTCCATATTTCTATTCATTGATCATACTCTTTTATCATGGAATGATATGGGCCATTGGTCAAGGGTGAGAGATAGAATCATGATTGTTTGTGCCCACCTTTTTTTGAAGGGACCATGCTGACACATTTGAGCATGATGGAATCTTTATATTTTGATATGCATGGAATGATATGATTTCAACCATCGACATTGTCACTGGTTGCATTACAGTCCAATTGATTTTTCCAACACAAACCATTATGATCATTTGATCTCATGGGCCCTCAATTGTTTTCATTGTTACCCCTAAAACTATATCTTGATCACCTTCCTTACACAGTTCTATAGGTCTCATTAATGTGATATAACCTCAA
>LPNX010241514.1:3581-18830 GCA_001517045.1 Pseudotsuga menziesii
TAAGGAATCCAAATTCCTTAGTAGGTGCTCATCAGCACAAGCTAGGGTGAAAACCCTAGCTACAGGTAGGTATACCGAATGGTAAAGTGAAATATTTGCATACACATATTGCATGGTTTTACTTTTTCTGTCAAAACTCCATGCATTCACCTAACCATCCACTTTAAAATTAATGGTAGTTATAGGTTAAAATTTACATAGCAATTTGAGTGATAGGTTAGAGACGTGTTTGGGCATCGTTAAGCATAGGAGCTGTCGTTACTTGTCCGCATTACATCTCGAACTCGCGTGATTCTTCCACGTACCATTGGTATATCGAACGACCTTTCACGTACCCTTGAGGTATATAGAAAGGTACTTCACATACTCGATTGTATATCGGAAGGCCCCTTATGTATGGTTATGCATTAGACAGCACTACTACTGATTTGAGCTCCCACGTACCTTGAGTATATCGGGAGACCCCACTAGCATACCTTATCCATCTGAGAAAAGCCCTTTGGTCATCTTGCTTGGAGCCATACACAAAAAATAGCATTCAGGGAGATTACTACGCATGTACCCTAGAGGTATATCGTGAGTGGCACCTTCTTAACAATCCTGGTGAGAGACCTGGCTATCTGAACTCCTCCTGTCATTTAAGTTTGCTTGTTTGACCTATAGCTTGAGTAGGGAAATTTTTTGGTGTGTTTTCTAGTATTTGAGACCCTAAGTTAGATAGGAACTGTACAAACTAGTTGAGCTAAGACAGTCTAGAAGAGTACGGGGCTTGCCACCCAATTTTATTCTTGTTTCAAGAGAAAATACAATGGAAGCTATTGACCAGGGAGCTGCTACCACCTCACAAGTTGGAGATAATGTGGGTGCAGAAAGTGGAGGTCCATATTATTCACACTCACCTCCCTTGGTCCAATAGCCTTCTCGAGGAAATACCTCATTCCACTCTCCCATAGAAGGTCATGTTGATGATACTACCCGTCCGGATTATGGTCCCAATGCTCCATTTTGGGATACCTCTATAGGACAAGCCATTGCTTCATTTGGTACTCATTTAAACTTTTCTGAAGAGATTTCTCCAGATGAAGAAGAACGTAGACAATACCAGGCGACCATTCTCCATGCACAGGAGATTGATAAAAAATAGATGATATATTGGGCACACCACCACGACGTTCCACAGTTGTTCCTGTGGGATATCGTTCACTTGCCGATTCTATGAAGCCCACTGAACTGATTATAGATCACACAGTGACTCTACAAAATCCAGGACAAACTTCCAAACCCCACCACCTCCTATATTGTATCTATTCCCAATCCTCCCAAGTCTTCTACACCTGGGTCTCAACCTTCAATTCCTATTTCATCATTACCTTCTAGTGTCAGGGGGCAACCCCTAGCACGAACTATGTTATTTGGCACTGGAATTGTACCTAGTCAAGGACAAGCCTCTAATATAGAACAATCTACAGTTTATGTCCCTCCCACCCATACTAATATAGTTAATCTCCCATCCAGTTCAGGTCAGCCCTTGGGGGAACAACCTGTAACCACTCAATCCTCTGGAGGTTATGGTTATACTGTACCTATAGGAAATATTAATTATCCATCCAACCCTATAGGAATGCCATACACAGGAATTTCATACCCTAGTAGTACGTTTACGCCATGGGGCAGCCTAACTGGTCTTACATTCCAACTATGGAGGGGATACCTATTCATACTATGGGAGGTGTCAGAGGACTGCCTTATGGAGGTCCTACCCATGTGGGGCCTGGTGGCTTCCCTTCTTATGTTCCCAATGGTCCTGGTGGTCCCGGGGGGTCTGGTGGCTCTCCTTCTAATGGCCCTGGAGGGTTTGGTGGCCCTCCCCCTAGTGGTTCTGGTGGCTCCGGGGGTTTACCTCCTAGAGGTCCCAGAGGGTCTGGTGGTCCATGTAATGGTGGTCCTAGTGGTCCTAATGGTCCTGGTGGTCCCAGAGGCCCTAGTGGCCCTGACGGTCCTGATCCCAAAAATCAACCCCCCATGGGTGGATTTCCCGGTAGTTCTTTCTTGCAACAACCTGTCTATCAGTCTACTTATGGTTCTACTGGTACATATATGCTATATCAATATTACCAATATGTGCAACCTAACCGTTAGTTACCTTTCCTAGCAACTTTGGACTTGCCTGACTTCTCCAAGTTGATTAATGACCCCATTCAACACAATCCCTTGTGGCCTCCCATTTCGGTAAAGTTACAATCGGACATTCCAAAGTTCGATGGGAAGTAGGGAGATGATCCAAAAAACCATGTCATTAGATTCCATATATGGTGTTCTTCAAAATCCCTTATGGATGATTCAGATCGGTTACGACTCTTTCAGTGAACTTTGACTAGTACGCTGCGAAGTGGTACATTGAACTTCTACAACATTCGTTTGTGGATTTTGGGTCCTTGGAAACCATTTTTATTACACACTTTCAGCTCCCTATCCGCTATGAAATGGGTACTGATCTCTTAAATTCTCTCTGATAGAACACCTCCACCCACATATCCGATCATATCCATGAGTGGAGAAGGTGGAGAAGGCTTATTAAGGCCCCTATTCTGGATCAGTTATTAGCTGATTGGTTTACCAAATATTTGTTTCCTCCAATTGCCCAATATGTGGCTATGGGCAGTGTTGTTACTAAAGAGCAAGCCATTAGTCGAGTGCAGTATCTAGAGTTAGTCTATTCCTAGTTTGGAACTCTTTATGACTTGATTCCTCAAGCTCCTCACCCAAGCACCGATCCCGCAAAGCCACCAGCAGAAGTACCTGTTGATGGGATTGTTGGTTCAATCTAGTCCCCATCAGCAGCAAAACCTGCCAAGCAACCCCAGACTGCCACACCTACTCCTTCAAATCCTAAGGTTTCTATCGAGTACAATTCTATTCAAATTAATCAAACCTCAGGAAATAATAAAAAGAAGGGTAAAAATAAGAATAAAAAACCCAGAAACCAACAGGAGAATCCAAGACCAACCAACAATGATAACGATAAAGGGAAGAGAAAAGAAAAATATCCATGTCTGCTATGAGGAGGTGACCATTTCACAAAAGAGTGTCCCCATCAAGACGAAATCTCCCAATTTTTGAAATCAAATCCCGCACCTGCAGTTCTCACGGATCCTTTTCCCTCTCAACAACAACTGATAGACCACATGTCTAATCAGGGTAACTCTAGTTCGTTAGAGGAAATTCATATGAGTTCCTCGAATACCATTAGTCTACAAAATCATAGTCAGAATTATGACAAACCCACAGACAAGAACGAAGACCATTCTTCCTCAGGGAAATTTCCCTCTACTGGTTCTCCGGAATCCTCATCTACTTTCCCCCTAACCATCGATAAGCCTACTCTCAACATGATTTTTCATCCACCCAAGAGTACTCTTAGGAAGGTTGTTTTTAACACTAATGCCTGAGCAACTCAATTTTATAAGGTAGTTGAAGATCTCACTCAAGCACCTTGTGCGATGTCTACCTTAGAAGTACTCCAAAGTTGTCCTATACAACACAAAAATATGTTAACGGCGTTAGGAGCTTTAGACCTGGATAATACTAATTTGATTCATTTCAATATTTAGAATTATAAGTCTCGGTTACCTCATAAACTTGCTTTTCAAATCATTACAAAATTAGTTGGAAAGAAGGTTTTTAGAATGGTACTAGATGAAGGAGCTTCGACCTCGGTTTTGTCTCTATCTTGTTGGAAAGCTCTCGGCTCTCCTGAGCTTGTAACATCACCTACGACTCTAAAAGCCTTTGATGGATGAGGTTTCCAACACCATGGTCTCATATCAGCCCTCGCAGTCGAGCTTGGGGAAAAATTTGTTTCTATTAAAGTAGAAGTAGTAGATGCCCCGTTAGATTACAACCTCCTTTTAGGAAGAAATTGGTTTTATGCCATGACGACTGTCACTTCGATAGTATTCTGAATAGTCCAATTTCCGTATCTAGGGAGAATTGTTACCATTTACCAGCTTGATTTTTGTATGTCGGATGTTACTACCTCTATGGCTAATAACATCCTCATGTTAGGCCAATCCCCTCCTCCTTACCAGTCTATTGGGGTAGGAATGTTGAAGGATTCATCCCTTATGGGGATTTTTCCATCCACTCCTCCTAACACGGATACTGCGAAAGTCCATATGATTGCATAATTTGACCATGATCCTAAGGGTAAACAATTTGTTGAGTCCACATGAAGCAATGTATGACACCATTCAAACCCTTTCAAATGATCACACGGATGAGCTTCATCTAGTGGCTTCAGATCCTTACCATTTACCTTACTAGTTAGAACCATCTCTTCCTGTCCTAGATTATCTCTTTAAGACTTTTCCTTTCGACAAGTCCATTATGGAGATCATGAGCACAGATGAGTCCATTTGGGAGGATCACCATCATAGATCCATGTTCCTCCCCAACACCAATTTGGTTAACCATGATTATGCATCCCCGTTTCCTACTGATATTGTCAATGTACCATCAAGTCCCATATTATTGCAAGACATAGATTTTGAAGGAAACCTTTGCAACATTACTCAGATGAACCCGATTGACATATCAGCCAATCCTGGTACCATCGAGCATGTTCACGTTGGGAAGAACTGCTCGGTAGATGAATCTGAAGCATATAAGGCACTTTTCAAAGAATTTCATGATATTTTTTCTTGGTCCTATGAAGAAATGCCGGGGATTGACCCATCCATTGTGGTCCATGAGATTAAAACCTATCCCACAGATAAACCTGTCAGGAAAAAACTACAGCAAGTCCATCAATGGAAGCCCGCAACTATTAAAGATGAAATAGAGAAACTTCACAAAGCCGAGTTTATTTATCTCTTACCCCTGATGGAATGGGTATAAAATGTTGTCCCTGTCAATAAAAAGCAGGGCACCATTAGAGTCTGTATTGACTTTAGGGATTTGAATAAAGCTTGTCCCAAAGACAACTTTCCTACTCCGCACATCGATCCGATTAACGACAACTGTGCTGGAAGTGTCATCTTTTCATTCATGGATGGCTTCTCTGGCTACAATTAGATTGAGATATTACCCATCGATCAGCACAAGATGGCATTCATTTTCCCATGGGGAATCTTTGCATATAAGAAGTTACCTTTTGGCTTGAAAAACGCTGAAGCCACATTCCAGCGTGTGATGTCTTATGCATTTCATGATACTAAACATATTGTTGAACCATACC
This sequence comes from Pseudotsuga menziesii, assembly GCA_001517045.1. Lineage (NCBI taxonomy): Eukaryota > Viridiplantae > Streptophyta > Pinopsida > Pinales > Pinaceae > Pseudotsuga > Pseudotsuga menziesii. Next base: position 8,818 of record LPNX010241514.1, read on the forward strand.
TTGACGACCTCCCTACTCATTCACAGTGATGGGAGGACCAGCCTGGTCATCTTAGAGGCATTTTCCTCAGATGTAGTCATTATGATATATGGCTCAACCCGCATAAATGTGTTTTCTGTGTTGAGGTGGGACGCATGTTAGGATTTTTGGTCTCTAAGGATGGAATCTGGATAGACCCCTTGAAAATTGCTGCCATCTTAGCTCTACCAGCCCCAACTAAACTCTTTGAACTCTAGAGTTTGCAAGGGAAGGCAAATTTTCTCCGTCCTTTCGTGTGCAATTTCACAGAGAAAATGCACGGTTATATGCATCTCCTTAAAAAGGACACCCCATTCTTTTGGGATGACCAAGCCCAACGTGCCTTTGATAATCTTGAACACGCTCTAACTCATTCACCTGTGATACACCCCCCAGATTACTCAAAGTACTTTCTCTTCTATATTGCTGCCTCCGCTACTACCATTGCTATGGTTTTGGCGCAGGAAAATCCCAACGGTCAGGAGCATGTGATTTACTATGCGAGTAAGAATCTTATGGATTCTGAAACCCAATACTCATGCGTGGAGAAGTTAGCATTGGCCACGGTCATTGCAGTACAAAAATTTCGTCACTACATTTTTCTCCACACAACCACTGTATCGGCAGACCAGAACCCTATGTATTACATCTTGACTTGTCAGGTGATCGGGGGCAAGTACTCCCAATGGATAGTCATACTATGGGAGTTTGATCTGGAATTTACCAAAGCCACATCAAAGAAATCCTTGGTCTTTGCCGAGCTCATGTGTGATCTTTCCTGTGCTTCGACGGAATCTGAGCCCAGTGATTCATTTTTGGATGAATTCTTGTTCCTAATAAGCACTACCGATCCATGGTATAGAAATTTGCTGATTTATCTCCAAACACAATGATTTCAGCCGCATTTATCCCATGACGATCACCGCCATATCCATCACCACACAAAATACTATCTCATCCTAAATGATACCTTGTATAGATGTGGGATTGATTCTATTCTCCAGCGATGCCTCACTCATGAGGAGGCTGAACATGTGTTGAATGATTGCCACTCTAGACCATGTGGTGGTCATTTGTCTGGGATGGATACAGCCCAAAAAATCCTTTGTGCTGACTATTTCTGGCCTTCAGTCTTCAAAGACTGTCACAAGGCTATTAAGAAATGCCCACCTTGTCAACATTTTTATCCCAAAAAGTGCACTCATCCTGCTCCGCTACACCCCGTCATTGCCATTGGCCCTTTTTGCAAATGGGGGATTGATTTTATGCATTGTAATCCTACCTGAACTGGGGGGCATGGTTACAACATCATAGACGTTGACTATTTTACAAAATGGGCTGAGGCCATGCCTACATATGCGGAAGATGGTAATACTGCCGCTCTCTTCCTGTTCACTCATATCATAGCTAGATTCGGAGTCCCGCAGCTCATTTTTACTAATCATGGATCACATTTCTATAATCAAATGATGGAGGAACTGAGTTTCAAGCTAGGTTTTCACCATGAAAACTCTATGCCATATTATCCACAAGCTAATGGTCAGGTAGAGGCCATTAACAAAGTTTTAAAAACTATGCTTCGTCGGATGGTTGGAGATCATAAATCTAACTGGAACCACATTCTTTTCTCTTCTCTTTGGGATTATAGGACTTCAGTGAAAACAGCTATTGGTTTCATGCATTTCCAGCTTGTCTATGGACTCGAAGTTGTCTTACCGATTCAATGTCAGATTCCATCTTTACAACTTGCCGTCAAACTTCTCCCAAACACTTCCACAAACGAAGAAATATTTTTGTACTTGAATAACCTTGACGAGACTCAGAGAGATGTTGCCTTGGCTAATGAGGCACATAAGAAATGTATCAAGGCGCAGTATGATAAATCCATCCAACCTCGTGCCTTTAATGAGGGTGACCTAGTTTTGACTTATGACCAGATATATGACAAACTAGGCAAAGGAAAGTTCGAGTCCATGTGGTATGGTCCTTTCGTCATTTCTAAAGTTTTAGAGAAAGGGGCCTACAAGCTCGTTGACTATGACAAAATCCCTTTAGGGAAACCTTGCAATGGGTTGTACCTGAAAAGGTACTATCCCTAGGTATTTCTTGGATAGTATCTTGTATATATGTATATTTCTTGACTTTCAGTGTGCTTTTACTATTTTCAATATGGTTTTGAGTTTATTTTCTGCATCTGTTTATACCATGTTTTGGTCATGCAAAGTAGATGGCTTTCTACGGCTTCATTGATGGTGTTTACTGCCACACCTTGAATCTCACCTCAGCTGCTTGGGTCCTCTATTCTCCAGCTGAATATTTGGTTAGTTCAGGAGCGGTTTGTATTGGTCCCACTACCAACAACATCACTGAGTATCGAGCAGTCATAGGTCTTCTGAATGAAGCTTCCTCCCAGGATGTTTGCAATCTGGTAGTCTTGATGGACTCACAACTCGTGGTTTGTCATTTCAACCATGTTTATACCATTAGAAATTATGTGCTTCTCCGCCTCTTCCAGAGAGTACTGTTAGCTGGAATATTTCACCTCCTGCGGACAGCAAGGTGTTCCACTGGTCTAAATGGTTCAGATCCAGAACAAATAGAGGACAGAGGTTGAAGAATCTCCCTAGATGCTATAGATATCTGGAATACAAGGCTTTGACAGTTCACCTATGTACCTGCAAAAAAGATCAACACGAAACGAATCAAAACAACCAGAATATGATCTACTAATCTATGCTAGTGACTAAGGAATCTAGCAACATATATATGCGAAATCACAACAACAAACATCATATGTGGGACAGAAATCAACTTGCATTAATGAAATATGAAGAAGTTTACAACCAACCCTTAGTGTTGACATGCATCTCCATGAAACCATCTCTTCATCCCCAAAATCTCCGACTCTAGCTCTCTATGCTCTCTCCAAATGATCTTGGGCCAAGAATCAATCCAACAGCATAACAATAACTTCAATGTTCTCCCCTAAACCATGGCTATGAGTTCATATTCATAGGGCTTTAATGGATAGAGATGGTTGAGAAATTAGTGGGTGAGGTGACCTCTAATATCCTAGGATGAGGAATCTCGAGCTCAACTAACCCACAGCAGTAGGGATAAGGGATATCTCGAGGCTTATCATATAGAAATCTCGAGAAGCTTCTATTTTTCCCTTTTTACCCAGGGTATCGCACTTCTCCTTCTATGATAGAGCGGTTCTGGTAATAACCACCTATGGACTAAGGGAAATGGGCGGTGGCACTGCTTGTGGACAATCGATGAAAGGAGGTGCGAGCAGGGGTTCCGCTCCTGGATAAAGGGGCATGCGCAGTGCTAGGAATTTGTGTGACAGATAGATAAAATGTTGGCTCGATCAGAGATGAAAATGTTGGCTTGATCGGAGCATGCAGTCAAGTAGGAATCTGTAGTACATTAGTATGTTGACTCATAGACACAAATAACCAAAATCATAGGTGTATACCAATACAAGGCAGATCCATGAGTGGAATAAACAAGCATGGCTACTAGAATACAGCGTAGATCCATGTGATAGGGGACTCAAACTTGGACATAGCTACTAGAAATACAACATAGATCTATGTCATATAGACGCAAATTTGAGCATAGCCACGACCATACAAATGTGGATCCATGCTAGATATACAAAACTCCATCGCAACCTGTGGAAAAAGCAATGAACACTTTTAAACAAATGCCCAGGGTCTTTGTCTCGTCTTCCATAAAGTACGATTCTATCCATGTGATTACAATGATCTGAATTCGAACATGGTAGAAACCACTTGAATACCAGCCAATGATGTGAACCGTTAACAAGTGTGAGGGAGATGACCATTAATGTCAATGATTCCCAAGGTACTCTAGTACAATCTACTGAGTGCGAATAGATGTCCTGATGTTGAACACCTAGTCGATTCTATCGATCAAAATTCAGTGATGTGAACCTATGTCGAGAGCGATAGAATCTGTCATTAAGGCATACAGATATCAAGGTACTAAATATTGTTTCTAAGAATATTTCCCGGATGATGAGCTGATGTCGATGGGAATATTCTCGTCGAAGGAGGGCCATGATGAGTCCCACATTGACGACACAAAACTCGGAACATAGTTCTGGAATGATGTGAATGTAGTAACCATATATCTGACTCAAAGATACTGACACAAAGACTGTGTAGACTGCAGAGGTAAAACTTCTTTAGATATCCTTTGAACATCGGGCGGCATGACAAAATGACTTGGCATCATGATTAGACAGGACAGATACACAATGCGACAGTGGACAATGCATTCTTTTGAAATACTCAAAGGATTGACATGACTCATGAAAGTGGATCGTCACGGAGATCAGCTGAATACCCAATTGACTGACATGATTATGCAGACAAGTGCCATGTTCAAAGGTAATGACAAACAACTACCATTATTTGTAAAATGATTCCCTTCCCATTTTCCCCATCATGATCGACGAGTGCCTCTTTTCAGTTTTACGAGTTCAAAGAGGGTAACAAACACTCGATATAGCTTGTCAGAAGACAAGTCAAGTCTCATATGTTTTACGAACCTAAGAGAGGAGGGGTTCATTCCCAAATGGGCCTCTCAATGTTTAATTGAATGAGTCCACTAAAAGAAAACTCAGTATCGTTCATGTTTAGAGAATCTGAATGAATACGGAAGAAAACTCCACGAGGGTCCTTTTTCATATGATTTAGTCTCTAAGGCTCGAAAAAGTGTAAAATCATACCTTAGAGAACTCTTCCAGTCATGATTGGCTGGAGTGTTCCTTTCTCATAAATAGTCCTATCCGAACCGAGAAAGAGATAACCTACTGTCGGATGGACGACTCTTCAAATACTTAAACGAGCGTGAAGAAGACAAGATCGCTCGACGATCTTTTCATATTTAGGGAGCCCGAAAAGGGTTTAAAGAGGACTCCATTAGAATTTTTCATGTTTGAATCTAGAGCATGAAAAAGTAATAAACTAAGCTCAAACCAAATTTCATGTTTTAACCAGAGCACGAAAAATGAAAACAAAGCTCAACACCATCTTAATGTTTTTAACGAGCTCGAAGATCAGTTGAAAGAATGCTCAGGGATTGGTTTCATTTTTACACAAGCTTGAAACCAATGGGTAAATTATGCTTGAAAAATCCCATTAACATGATATACAGAGGTTGGAATCTTGCCCCCAGCATGATTGCTAGCGAAGCTTACCCCTAGCATGGTTTCTAGTGGCTCGACATGCCCCCAAGCTTCATTTCATTTAACGTTGATTCTTCTTCCATACCCAACCTAAAAACCTGGTTACTAATGTGGAAATGTTCACCAGGGGGGTAGGAAGAACGAGAATCAGGCAGGTGAAAAGAAGGTTCAAGTTCTAACACTAAAGTGAAGACTTGACTCAAGGGAAGGGGATCTATTTCATTTTTATGCAAGCTTGAAACAGAAGGTAACTATTCTTGGAACATGATTTCATTTTTATGCAAGCTTGAAACCAAAAGGTAAACTATGCTAAAGGAAACCTACTTCATTTTTTAACGAGCTTGAAATAGAAAATGAACTATGCTCAGGAATGATTTCATTTTTATGCAAGCTTGAAACCAAAAGGTAAACTATGCTTAAGGAAATCTATTTCATTTTTTAACGAGCTTGACATAGAAAATGAACTATGCTCAGGGATGATTTCATTTTTATGCAAGCTTGAAACAAAAAGCGTAAACTATGCTTAAGGAGTGGTTTTATTTTTTAATGAGCTTGAAACCAAAATTAAACTATGCTCTAGACATGGTTTCATTTTTATGCAAGTTTGAAACCAAAAGCGTAAACTATGCTTAAGGAGTGGTTTTATTTTTTAACAAGCTTGAAACCAAAAGTAAACTATGCTCTAGACATGGTTTCATTTTTATGCAAGCTTGAAACCGAAAGCGTAAACTATGCTTAAGGAGTGGTTTTATTTTTTAATGAGCTTGAAACCAAAAGTAAACTATGCTCTAGACATGGTTTCATTTTTATGCAAGCTTGAAACCAATAGCGTAAACTATGCTTAAGGAGTGGTTTTATTTTTTAACGAGCTTGAAACCAAAAGTAAAATATGCTCTAAAACCTACCCCTACCGAACATGATATCCAAAGGTTGGTAGGTTTCCCCCATTACATAAAAGCTAGCGGATTAACTCCAGTATGAAGTCCAGAGACTAGAGCCATGTCCCCCATTTTACCTATGATGGGAAGAAGCTAACTAGAATAAGGGGAAGGAACCACAAGAACATGCGGCACATTCAGGGCAGTCTGATTACTAGGAGTAATGTGATGGTTGGGTGTAACCAAGGAAAGTTGATCAATGGTCACCATCTTCCCATCATGGGGAAAATGCATAAATCTAAAGAGTGTGGACAAAACATCCTTCATGGCATAAACATAATCACGTCCAAGGAGTAGATTAAAATCTAAAGGACCTTGGACCACCATAACACCAATACAAATAGTTATCCCTCCTAATGTAATAGGAAAACAAGGAAGGGTCCCTAAAGGTGCAGTAGGTCTACAATTAAAAGCCAATATCTGATCGGTGGCTGGCACAAGCTAAGGAGAACCTAAATCTTGCAAAGCAGTTGAGGATAGAATACTAACAGACGAGACTCTGTTAGGTTACTCCAGTCAAAGGAAATAACCTCACTACTCAGAGAGGGTTCTATCAAAACAGACAAAATTTCCTCTTGTCGAGAACAATCAGAACGAAGCATAAAAACTTCGGCAAGTTTTGGTCCATTCTCTACTGGAAGAGAAGAACAAGACGAAGATTTGGTCAAAGAGACTACTTCAATATTAACACTCTTTGATGAAAGAGCAGTATCGGGTGGAAATGACACCGACTCAACCACTTTAACTTCACTCTCCAAAGGAAAAGTGGGATCAACCACAGATGAATCCGTATCGACCACTTGGTCAACCAGTGGGGGATTGAGGGATAACTTACTATCACTTGTTGGAATAGCCTGTTGATGATCAGTAATATTTTCCAACCAACGCAAAGCTTCATCGATGCTTGGACAAAGAAAAGTACCATGCATAGCCTTGCATATCAAACAAGGATACAAGACTTTACCCTTATGACCTTTTACCAATGGGTCACTGGTTAAGGGAGTATCGTCAACATGATGATCAAAGGTTGATGACACAGATGGTTTGGACCTTTTAGACCACTCTTCTTGTACATGAGAGAGGCCAGGACACTCCTTAAGAAGGTGGTCCCCCTTGCAAAGCTTACAAGGGAACTTGGGTTTTTCGGGTGTTCTCTTAGAACGAGAACCATCAAGAGCAGATGGTTGTTGCTTTTTCTCTTTCTTATCCTTCTTCTTCTTACTCTTCCATTTCTTCTTATTCTTACCCACATGACTACTAACCATAGAGCTTTGGTCAAGAAAAGAATAAGAAAGGGGTGAAGCCACAACCAATGAAGAAGGAGCAGGATTATGTTGAGGTCGATCCTCTCCTGGAGGAGAGGTGACATTTGAGACATTAGGTGTAACAGGAATTACTGGATTAAAAATCCAGACCATTAATCCTATAGTTAATCCAGGAAGATTTAGAGTGGCAATAAAGGGAGGACCAATACCTTCACTTGGAGGGAATACAAAAGGTACACCTTGGAAAGGGACCTCTTGAGTGGTAGTCCCAGATGAGGATGCCATCTCTAAACTCTCTAATAAACCCCTAACTATCACACACAAATGCAAATGCAAATGAAATTCTACCTTTTCAAACAAAAAGGGAAATATCAATGCACCCCAAACAATCTTCAAAGCAAATAAGAAAGATATCTAGAGAACATATAACATAAATTAAAATGTTTCCTATCTTTTCATGCTTGAAAAAGACGCATAAAAAACCAATGGAAAGATGATTTCACTAACATTTCCAAACAAATATAACTCTAATGCACGCGAAGCTGAAAACATATATTTCTTCTCAATGAAAGTAAGATCTAGAATCTCGAACAATCATGCATGAAACAAGAAGAAAATTGTTCAACAAGCTTGCAAATAAATCAAAGGAGAGAGATAACTAAATATTCTCTTTGAAATAGACAAGGAAATGAAGAACCAATCTTTCCTACCAAACACTGAAAAAATCAATATGCAAAAGGAAACAAGAATTACCCCAAGCAAAGAAAGACTCAAAAACAACATGGATCACTCATGCATTCCAAGTCCAAAACAAACCGAAACCTACTCATGAAAATGAAATGTATATTTCCAATTCCAACGAATGATATCTACAGAAAGGAGCAAGAGGTTTCGATCAAAGAAAAGAATGTAAACTCCAATGCAAGAAACATAAACTATCTTTGAATACAGAGGGAATATAACACTCAAAGTGACTGCAGAATATACAATTCATGGCCCCTCCCAGCTGTGAGGGGGCATTTTTTTTTCAAAAACACACTTCATTTTCATCAAAAAGTAAGCCAAAAACACACAAAAATGAAAATACAAAGTCCTGGAACAAGGCCTACCTGGCACCACATAGATGAAGCTGCTAACAGGCAGTTTTGAGGCAAAACTGCTCCTTGCTCACTGGATTCAGGTGGTGGCACCGCTTCTGATTAATTGGACTCAGGAAGTGGCACCACTCCTTGCCAATAGAATGTGTGTAGTTCCCTGTAAAAATCCAAAACACAAAGAGAATGATAGATCAAGTCAGAAAAAGACCAGATCAGGGAAAATAGTATTGAATTGAGTATGGAAAAAGAGCATAAAAGACCGAAATGACTCAGATCTAAACGGATCTGGAAATTTCAAACCCAAATAATGCAAGTCAGAAAGTAGATCTGACTGAAGAGAGTTAAATAAAATGGAGCCTGGATTCAGTCAAGAGTAGCAAACTGAGGAAGATCAGAACAACTGATATACTAATCCTAGCAGAGTCGCCAGATTTGCCAAGATGGAATATTTCACCTCCTGCGGACAGCAAGGTGTTCCACTGGTCTGAATGGTTCAGATCCAGAACAAATAAAGGACAGAGGTTGAAGACTCTCCCTAGATGCTATAGATATCTAGAATACAAGGCTTTGACAGTTCACCTATGTACCTACAAAAAAGCTCAACACGAAATGAATCAAAGCAACTAGAATATGATCTACTAATCTATGCTAGTGACTAAGGAATCTAGCAACATATATATGCAAAATCACAACAAAAAACATCATATGTGGGACAGAAATCAACTTGCATTAATGAAATATGAAGAAGTTTACAACCAAGCCTTAGTGTTGAAATGCATCTCCATGAAACCAGCTCCTCACCCCCAAAAGCTCCGACTCTATATGCTCTCTCCAAATGATATTCGGACAAGAATCAATCCAACAGCATAAAAATACCTTCAATGTTCTCCCCTCAACCATGGCTATGAGCTCATATTTATAGGGCTTTAATGGATAGATATGGTTGAGAAATTAGTGGGTGAGGTGGCCTCTAAGATCCTAAGATGAGGGATCTCGAGCTCAACCAACCCACAGCAGTAGGGATAAGGGATATCTCAAGGCTTATCATCTAGAAGCCTCGAGAAGCTTCTCTTTTTCCCTTTTTACATAGGGTACCATGCTTCTCCTTCTATGACAGAGCGGTTCTAGTAATAACCGCCTATGGACCGAGGGCAATGGGCGGTGGCACTTCTTGTGGACAACCGATGAAAGGCGGTGCAAGAAGGGGTACCACTCCTGGATAAAGGGGCATGCATGGTGTTGGGAATTTGTGTGACAGATTGATAAAAAACCATTTAGTTTCCACTCCAGAAGCTAGGATTTAGGGCAAGTAGGTATGTCAAATGTCTTATCACATGATGGTGACAGGATTTTGGTATAACAAGTATGCTTGTTAGAAAGGTCATTTGAAACCATCACTTATAGGCATATCCCTAGGGAACATAATGTAGTTGCTGACTCATTAGCTAATTACATCCTAGATTGGCATATTTCC
>LPNX010241514.1:18877-39735 GCA_001517045.1 Pseudotsuga menziesii
TTTCAGGAAAAAATCACCATACAAAATCCTGAAGCTATCAGCTTTCAGTAAATATTTCATGCATACAATGTCTAGTGATTCTCGTGGTAGCACATCACTGCCTAGGATACTCTACATAGCAGTTTACTAAACCGACCTGGTACACCTGCTGTAGGTCTCTGATACCTGAGAGGGAGGTCATCAATGGAAGTGTTAGGGATGTCTAAGGTTAACCACTCCAGGTTTTCCTCTAACTCCCCGGTCACATCATCGCCCTATGGTACAAAGCGGGCTTCAGCTCATCTATCCAATGGGGAAGCTCCCCTAGGTCGTGCTACTCCAATGTCTACATGAAAATATTCAGGCCTCGTTACTTAACATAAAAAATATAAAACATTAAAAAACATAAAAACATTATGTCCATTTTAGGGTTTCTTTCTTCTTACCGAGGTCACTCCATTGTCCACCAGGTGGGAGCGGTAATTCAGGGTCTCCACTAAAGTCTGTACCTGCATAAGCATAATCCTCCACCATGAGGATCTGATCTCTGAGCCATCGAAAGAACGGGTCACTGAACTTCACCTTTCCCATGCCCGCTCCAGTACGGGCCATAATACGGACCCACTTCTGCATGCAGGGGTCCCATGCTCTCAGCTCTGTAAAGACCACCTGGGGTCTCATCTGTGGTACCTTCTCAAATAAGAAGCAGTCTAGAATCGAACCAAAACCAAACTACTTCAGTTCCCCCTACCGACACTTAGTCAGCTGATCCTTGAATATCAGAAGCAGGGCTTCCACCCAGTTGAATACTGTAGGTGCCATCGCCTCTATGGCATAGAGCATGTGTGCCCTAGAATCATGGTGCACTCCCTAGCTTCCCACCACTCTCTGTATCATAAACAAGACAATCCATAGAGGTCCTTCCATCACTACCTTTATGGGGATTTTCTTCTCCAATGTCCTCATCCCTAGGATACAGTAACGGTCTATCAACTCTTGTGTGGTAATATCCGCTCCTCAAGAACCTGTCAGCGAGATGGGGGCACCTCGTCTTGAGATTCCAGTCAAGAAGTTGATATCCTCTACCTCTACTGTCAGAATATGAGCCCCAACCTCAAATATTTGCTGCTCTGGATTCCACATCCAGAGTATGTACTCTAGCAACCACTCGTGTGATACAATACTGGGAGTCCGGAAGAATTTTAGGTGGCCACAGTCTTGTAATGCAGCTATGCATCCCGCGTTCCTTTCGATGAAAGTGTCATCATTATCATGTTGTATTTCCTTCCATATCACCATTTTTTATCAGAAAAAAACTACCAAAAACAATCATAACACCTATTAGAATCATTTTAATCCGAATAGATGATCTAATTTTGCTTGTGTTAACAATTTTGCATCTTCACGGCCGGCACCGCCTATGCACCATTGAAGATAAGCGGTGGCACCGCCTGTGCGCTTTGTTTTCAGCGCAGTTCTAATGAGGTACCATGTATCCCGCAAGGGATAAGCATGATGCTCATTCCCATGGTTTTAGGGATTTCCACACAAGCCCAAAACCTCATCCAAAATCAAAATTGAGACTATGAAAAGGAAGAGTAGGGTTTGAACTATTACCTGAAGCTGACGGCGCTCAAATCCGATGGTGAAAACTCCTGATATTAGCAGCTGAAGATCTGACTAGGAAAGTGCTCCAAATGCTCTCCACTATAGGTAAATAGTAAAATGATTTGATTTTTCACTATTTACATGACTTTTATACACATTTTTGGGTTTCACATGCTATAGTTTTGATTTAAAATCACTTTTCACTCGAAATTTGTCGATCATAATCCCTTAATGTCCATTATGAGCGCATTTAACGCTTTTTTTTGAGTCAATTGCAGGATAGAAGAACCATAGCAGTAAAATTTTGGGAGTTTTTTTATGACTTTTTCATATGTTAAGAACCCGTGTCAACCCTCATCTATATTTTGTTACTATATTTTATCAGACGCATATGCTTTGTAAGTCGTCCCATCAGTATGTTGTATTATTCCACATTCATGGGGAGTAAGTAATAGTTGTTAAGTTGTCTATTTATTATATTTCATTATCCCACATTCATGGGGGGTAATAGTTGTTTAGATTAGACTCAGTATATAAGTATGTGTTGAGGCTAATGAAAGCATGGAAGAGTTATTTTGTATTGAGCTTGCTCAAAGGAGGTTGCCCCCTCGAAGTGGCCCATGATCAATAAAATCTCTTTTATGCTCCAATATTTGTGTTATATCATTCATTTTTTATTGTTCATTGCTGGAGGTTCCCCCCATCTGGTATTAGAGCACTTTCCTTGGCACAAGTGGGAAATTTTTTTTTCTTTTCAAATAAAAAGAGGGAAAAATTGGGCGGCAACTTTCATATAAATTTCTGAAACTTTTTGCATAGAATTAGAAGAAATTGGTTGCATATCTGAATTACTCTTTCAAAAATATACAGTTTCAAAAAAAAATCATCTCATTTGAAGTTCTAAAAGTGGAGATATCGTGGATTTAAAATCAGCAATTTTTCAGAATTTCGTTGACGGCCGCGGAAATTGCATAGCAAAAATCTTTTGACTGAGTGCCCCTATTTCTATTTTGATTTCGTGGGTAGAAGCAGAGTGGTTGTTCTAGTTCTAGAAATAGTCTATAATAGTGATTCTAAGCAATATAGATCAGGTTATTCTCATTTTAAAAGTTTTCATCTCAAAACCCTAGCTCTAATTACGAGTTTTTGAGCATTGGCTAGAATTTCTGACACATTTTTTCTGGCACTGTGATTATTGTAGTAGTTCTTCTTGTAGCGATATTTTTCATTTAGATCATGGAATAAACCCTATCCGTTTAACTATGGGAAGTACTTGGGCATAGCCCTAAAACTCATTGTGAGAAGTACCATAGGAACCCCGAAGTAGCTGGCCATTGAGAGGACCTGCCAAGCAAAAAGGGCAATGACCCCCACTAGATTGACTAGATTCTCATCCATGAGGAAAACTAAAGAGCTGTGTTTTTTGGCCAACCGGTTAGCAGTTTTACCTGCGCCGTGAAGTGAAGGGTACTGCCCTAATACTCAAGCCTGAGACAGCCTTGGTGGCCGAGTGACTACCTTTGAACCATTAAGAAGCTGAATATACCTAGGGTCCATATCTATTTACAGTTGATAAGACACAGAATTCCAGACTTGTCACAAATAATTTACTCCAATTCAAGTTGATAAAGCACAACTTTCTAACATTGCCACAGATCATCTCTTCTAGGCAAAAAAAAAAATTGTTTTTCATCCATATGTTCCTTGATTTAGCTCCATTTCCCTTGAAAATTCACTGTAACCCCTGTCATTCCATTCTACATATTTCATTCATTGAGGACCCTATCCCAAGTCCACTTCACCACTTCTCAAAGCCGCCAAAATTCCATCTCCCTTTTTCACCCCGCTTATGAACTTCACATTTTTTGTTTCCTTGTCCCTCAGAAAGTGTCCACAACTTAGTTACCCACTCATGTTTTTTCCATCTCAAATTTTTCCTTTTCTAAAACCCACTTTGTATTTGTTTTTCCACCCATTTCTGATTATAAAAAAAAAAACTTGCTTATGGTTGTCACCCGCGCAGGAGAAAATAGATAAATGGAAGAAGAACTTGTCACCCTCAAGACCAAACTCAAAGATCTGGATCAAATATTTCTTGACCTCCATCTTCAGTATTCAGCCATGAGCCACCGGCAATAGCCTGAGTCTTCTGTTGGCAGTTCGTTCTTAGCTTCCAGCAAATTTTGTAGGCCGAAGATTGAATTCCCTCGCTTCAATGGTGATGATCCAAGTGGATGGATACACAAGGCAGAACAATACTTTAATATGCATAACACTTTTGATGTCACCAAAGTCCCACTTGCATCATTTCATTTGGAACGTGAATCCCTTGAATGGTTCTGTTGGTACATCAAGGATCATGAAGAGCCCCAATGGACAGATTTTTTCCAACTCCTTTTGCATCGATTTGGCCCTAGTGGTTTTGATGAATTCACAGGAGCACTCACCCAACTTCGCCAGACTTCAAACTGTGAGAGAGTATCAGACAGAATTTGAGAAATTAGTCAAGCACATAGAAGGATTTTCTGATGCATTCCACAGGATTTGTTTTATCAGTGGTCTTAAGGATACAATTCAATCTAAGGTTAACATGTTTTGTCCAAACACAATGATGGAAATCCTAGGGTTGGCTAAGTTGGCAAAGGACAATATCAGGGCTCAGCAATGCCCCAAATCCACTTTTGTTCCATTCAGAAATATGGTTTCCCAAATATGTCCAATCCCTCCAGCTCCTAGACCCACTCCTATCAAGCATTTGTCTGAAGCCGAGAGGCGGGAAGGTAGGGACAAAGGACTTTGCTATAATTGTGATGGGAAATTCACTCGGGGACATCAATGCACTGAACAAAATACTTATCTCTTGGATGTGGCTTCTCCACCTACACTTGAAGTTTGTGAAGTTGCTCAGTATCCAGTAGACGATTAGGTCGACATTCAGTGGCCGCCTGTTGACCGTCATTCTCATGATTAACACCGAGAGATATCTCTCCATGCATTAGCCGGAGTCACCACCCCACAAACCATGCATGTCAAGGGTTTCTTCAATAATATTCCTCTTACAATACTCATTGATTCTGGTAGCACCCATAACTTCATTGACCCTCAGATTTCCAAACAAGCTGATAGTTTTGTCCATCCTTGCTCCATCTTTCAAGTCATGGTTTCCAATGGGAGCACCTTACCATGCAAAGGAAAGTGTTTCAATGTGTGTATCTCTATTGGATATTATAACTTGTGCTCTAACATGTTTGTCATGCCTCTAGAAGGATGTGATGTGATTTTGGGAACTCAATGGTTACCCACACTTGGACCCATCTTATGGGATTTTGCTGAACTGTGGCTGCAATTTTCAGTCAATGGGAACAAACACACATTCAATGGCTTACAACTAGGTTCTCTCAGCATCATCAGTTCCCATCACATGGAAAATCTCCTTAAGATGAATTCACATGGTTTCATCGCTCAGCTCCATTTCATTCAGATGCAACCTTCAACAGTCTCAACTACTCCCTTGGATCTTTCATTCCGATGCACTCTTCAGATGCCTGATTTTTCCAAGATCTTCACTCTTGAGAGCAATGCTTACGACAATGTAATTGGGGTTGTCCTCTTTCAATATGAACATCCCATTGTGTTCACCAAAAAATCCCTTTCTGGAAAGAATTTATCCACCTTTACATATGAGAAGGAAATGATGACTATTTTGCACACAGTACAAAAGTGGTGGCCATCCCTCTTAGAGAATCCTTTCGGCATCAAGACAGATCACTAGAGTTTGAAATATTTCCTAGAACAATGGGTCTTATCCCCAACACAACATAAATGGGTTATCAAACTCAGGGATTATGACTATAAGAAGGCTCAGGACAATCTTGTGGTGGATGCTCTTTTCCACACATTTGATGCCCATGTTTCTCTTTCAGTTATTTCTCTGCCTATTCCAACTTGGTTACACTCTGTTCAACAAGACTATGTCAATGAATCCTCATTATCTGAATTCATCCAACCGTTTCCCAATAACCCTTTTGTGCTACCGCATTTCTCTTGGGATGGGTCTTCTCTGAGATACAAGGGTCGTCTGGTGCTTCCCCAGAGCACAGATATTAAACATGCAGTATTTTATGAACTCCATGCTTCTCCATCGGCATGGAACTGTAGGTTCATGAAAACATATGAGAGGGAATGATGTCACTTCTTTTGGAAGGGAATGAAACGAGAAATTCAACAGATGGTTTCCGAATGTGCTCCTTGTCAGCACCACCAAGGTGAAACTACACCCCTTTCTGGATTTCTTGATCCTTTTCCCATCCCTACAAGGATTTGGACATCTATTTCAATGGATTTCAATCAAGGGCTCAGTAAATATGGAGGGAAGACCATAATCTTGGTTGTGGTTGATCGGCTCTCCAAATATCATCATTTTTGTGCGCTCAGAACTCCATATACCACCTCCTCAATCGTACAAATTTTCATGGACAAGATATTCCTTCTTCTTCCATTGTCTCAGACCGCAACGCACCTTTCACAAGTCATTTTCTCCTTATTGACATCAAACTAAATATGAGTTTAGTTTATCACCCACCAATAGATGGTCCAAATGAAGTCATCAACAACTATTGGGAAACTTATCTTCGTTGTTTCACCTCTGAAGAACAACATCTGTGGGTAAAGTGGCTCCCTCTCCCTGAATGGTGGTACAATACTTCCTACCATAATGCATCTCAAATGACTCCATATGAAGTAGTTTATGGTCACACACCTCTAGTACTCCTTCCACACACCTCCAGCAGTTCGCCAGTTGAGGCCGTTGACATGGTTCTTCGAAACTGACATTAGATTCTTCACCTTCTGCAGGACAATCTTCACATGGCTAGAACCCGCATGAAACGCCAAGCCGATCAGCACCATTCTGAGTGCACTTTTCAAGTTGGTGACATGGTTTTTCTTCGTCTGCAGCATTACAAGCAATCCTCCTTGAAACTCAATGGGAATCAAATGCTCACTACAAATATCTCTCGTCCATATACAGTTCTTCAGAATATTGGGTCTGCTGCTTATAAATTGGCACTTCCTCCTTCTTCTCGCATTTAGCAAGTGATTGGCACCAACATCAAAGCACAAATTGTTTCACCAGAACGGGATAATGAAGGATCCATCATTTCAGATCAAGAGGTCATCCTCAATAAGTGCACTTGTCATCTTTGCTCTCAGTCCATCACAGAGGTCTTAATTCAGTGGCACAACATGCAACCAGAGGATGCTACATGGGAACTGCTCCTTTAGATTCAGCAACAATTTCCACATCTAAAGCTTTGAGGAGAAAGCTTTTTTTTAAGAGGGACAGGATGTTAAGAACTTGTGTCAACCCTCCTCTTTATTTTGTTAGTATATTTTATCAGACACATATGCTTTGTAATTCGTCCCATCAGTATTTTGTATTATCCCACATTCATGGGGAGTAAGTTATAGTTGTTAAGTTGTCTAGTTATTATGTTGCATTATCCCACATTCATGGGCGGTAATAGTTGTTTAGATTAGACTTAGTATATAAGTATGTGTTGAGGCTAATGAAAGCATGGAAGAGTTATTTTGTATTAAGCTTGCTCAAAGGAGGTTTCCCCCTTGAAGTGGCCCGTGATCAATAAAATGTCTTTTGTGCTCCAATATTTGTGTTATATCATTCATTTTTTATTGTTCATTGCAGGAGGTTCCCCACATCGTACTACCATAAAATGGAAAAAGTCGATGAGCGTTTGTTACGACACTTTGGTCACACTCTTGAAACCTAGTATCAAAGGTTCGAGTATGTTTCTGATTCTTTCCATACTTGTAAAATTAACATTGTGTAAAGAAACCTCGTGGAGTCTTCTTTTAACTCTTTTCAGGCTCCTTAAATATGAAAAGATCATCGAGTCTGTTTCCTATTCTTTCTAGGCTCGTAAAAATTAACATTGTGTAAAGAAACCTCATGGAGTCCTCTTTAAACTCTTTTTAGGATCCCTAAATATGAAAATATTGTCGAGCGATATTGTCTTCTTCACGCTCGTTAAAACATTTGAAGAGTCGTCTCTCTGACGGTAGATTATCTCTTTTTCGGTTCGGATGGACTATTTACGAAAAAGGAACACTCCAGCCAATCATGACTGGAAGAGTTCTCTAAGATATGATTTTACACTTTTTCAAGCCTTAGGGACTAAATCATACAAAAAAGGACCCTTTGGAGTCGTCTTTCGTAATCGTTCAGACTCTCTAAACATGAACGATACTGAGTTTTTTTTCATTGGACTCGTTAAATTAAACATTGAGAGACCTATTTTTGGGAACGAACCCCTCATCTCTGAGGTTCATAAAACATATGAGTTTGTACTTGTCTTTGGATGAGCTATACCAAGTGTTTGTTACCCTCTTTGAACTCGTAAAACCGAAAAGAGGCACTCATCGATCATGATGGGGGAAATGGGAGGGGAATCATTTTGCAAATAAATGGCAGTAGTTTGTCGTTACCTTTGAACATGGCACTTGTTTGCATATCATTTCAGTCAATTGGGTATTCAGCTGATCTCCATGATGATCCACTTTCATGAGTCATGTCACTCCTTTGAGTCTTTCAAAAGAATGCATTGTCCACTATTGCATCGTGAATTGTCCCATTTAGTCATGTTTCCAAGTCGTGTCGTGCCACCCAATGTTCAAAGGGAAGTTGAAGAAGTTTACCTTTGCAGTCAAAATAGTCTCTGTGTCAGTACTTTTGAGTCAGTCTTGTGGCTACTACATTCACATCATTCCAGAACTATGTTCTGAGTTTCATGTCATCTATGTGGGACTCATCATGGCCCTCCTTCGACGAGACTATTCCCGTCAACATCAGCTCATTATCCGGGAAATAGTCTTAGAAAAAAATAACTTATTACCTTGAGGTCTATATGCCTTAATTACAGATTCTCTCACTCTCGACATAGGTTCACATCATTGACCTTTGATCGATAGAATCAACTGGGTGTTCAACATCAGGACATCTATTCGCACTCAGTAGATTGTACTAGGTTACCTTTTGAATCATTGAAATCAATGGTGATCTCCCTTGCACTTGCTAATGGTTCACATCAGTGACTGGTAATCAAGTGGTTTCTACCATGTTCGACTTCAGATCATTGTAATCACATGGATAGAATCGTACTTTGTGGAAGACGAGACGAAGACCCTGGGTATTTTTTTAGCGCTCATTGGTTTCCCTAGGTTGCGATGGAGTTTTGTATATCTAGCATGGATCCACATTTGTATGGTCGTGGCTATGCTCAAATTTGCATCTATATGACATAGATCTACATTGTATGTCTGGTATTTATGTCCAAATTTGAGTCCTCTATCACATGGATCTACCTTGTATTCTAGTATCCATGCTTGTTTATTCCTCCCATTGATCTACCTTGTATTGGTCTGCAACCATGAGTTGGTTACTTATGTCTATGAGTCAAAAATATTGATGGACTACAGATTCCTACTAGATGACATTCTCTGATCGAACTGACATTTTCACCTCGAAATGACAACTTGTTCTCTCAAAGCTCTCGGTTATCATATCCCTATAAGACTTGTGCTTTGGGGGGCATTCTGTTATACCCAAATCCTATCACCACCATGTGATAAGACCTTTGACTTACGTATTTTCCCTTAATCTGAGCACTTGGAGTGGAAACCCATGTTATTTTTCAATTCTACATAAAAATACTTAGCATCGCGCTTTCCCTGTTAACCATGAGTGGTTCCTTGCTCACACCACCTGTATCCTATTTTCCATAAGTGGTGCCACCGCCTATGGCCCTTTGTCCATAAGCATTTGTTATCTAAAACGCTCTGTCATAAGAGGAGAAAAGCGGTACCCTAGGTAAAATGGAAAAAAGAGAATTTTCTCAAGGCTTCTAGATCATGAGCCTCGTGTCCTCCCTTATCCCTATCATAGTGGGTCAGTTGAGCTCGAGATCCCCCATCATAGGATATTAAAGGCCACATCATCCACAAATCTCTCAACCATTCCTATCCATTGAGCCTTATAAATACAAGCTCATGTCCATGGTTGAAGGGGAGAACTATAGAGGTATTGTTATGATGTTGGATTGACCACTTGGCCCAAGCCATTGGATAGCATAGGGAGAAAAGTTGTAGATTATGGGGATGAATTTTTGGTTTCATGGAGATGCATGTCGAAACTAAGGCTTAATTGGTTGTAAACTTCTCCATACATCTTAATACAAAGCTGATTTCCATCCCACATTACTGTTGTTTTGATTTCGCATGTATATGTTGTTAGATTCCTTAGTCACTAACATGGATAAGTAGATGATGTTCTGGTAGCTTTGATATGTTTCCATGTTTGATCTAGTTGTAGGTACATAGGTTCACTATCGAAGCAGCATTCCAGGTGTCTATGAAATCTAGGGAGTGTCTTAATCCTTTGTCCTTCACTCAATTGTTCTGGATCTAAACCATTCAGACCAAAGGAACAGATTACGTCCGTAGAAGGTGAAATATTTCTACTTACATGAACAAGACACAAAAATACTTGGATGAAAAAATGATTACCATGACTCAAGAAATAAACACCATAACACATAACTTGAATGTCATGACGCAGAACCATAATACATTAATGGAAATGTTACAAAAAATAATTCCTAGTACAAACAATGTCAGCATTCCAAACATGTTAGATTCCTCATCTGATGTTTCCACATAGGAAACACTCACCCATAATCAAGAATATTTGGAAAAATAAATAAAGATCAACACTGTGACGCTTAAACAAGAGATTGAAACAAAAGTCCTTCTAGACATGGAGACATGATTAAATACAAAAATAGACGCTATCATCAAGATAGTAGAGAAAGAAAAGGCTAAAAATCACCGCAAACAACATCGAAGCAGTTCAAATATGTTAGTTGCATCATCTAGTAGCTCTAAGCCACCATCAAACCATAAAGCAAAAAGAAACCATTATCATCCTTACATAGTGTACCAACCTAAGCAAAAAATGGAATTGTCGAAATACAATGGGAGTGAAGACCAATGTGTTCCCTAGTTAAACAAAGCGGATGAGTAATTTGACATATACAACATTACATCTGACAAAGAGAAGGTGAAATATGCATAAATTCATATGGGAGGGTACGCCTATAACTGGTACATGTGATGGAAGGGAGACCATTTTTTATATGCCTTGAACTTGTTCAAAAATTATTTTTTAAAAAGGTTTCAAGGAATCACAGAAGATGATTTTTTCAAAAAGATTACCAGATTATAACAGGAAGGAAGCGTCGAGGAATTCACACATCAATGGGAATCCCTATCCACACAAGTATTTGGGTTATCTGACAAACAACGAATCGAAACCTATTTACAAGGTCTTAAACAATACCTCCAAAAATAATTATATATGCATGATATACCAAACGTATAAGTGGCAAGACATAAAGAAAAAACAACATAATGCAAATTGGAAGGATCACAACAAGAGGCGATAACAACTATTGACAAGAAAAAGAGACACAATGTAGATATTGTGGAAATAATTGGTCACTCGTACATCAATGCCACAAACCTCAATCATATATCTATGAATTTGAAAATAGGTCGAAAGAATATACTAGTTACTCTGATAATGTCAAAAGAAAAAAAAATAAAGAAAAACGTGTGTCGTCGATGTGGTAATGACTGTATCCCAAGCCATAAATGTAGGGACCGTCAGATAGTACATTACAAAATCATCGATGGAGAAGAAGTACAAGTCTTTGCAGAATAAATATCCTATAATACCGACATAGAATCAAAGTAAAGAACAACATCATAAAAATCAAGCTTTGAGGACTGTTGAAAGCTAGGCTTTAACATCACGCTCAATAATTCATTAACGCTCGTACACAACCATCAAAGACAATTATTTTGGAAGGGACATCCAATCCAAATTTGTATTCATCTTTGATAACTATTTATGCATAATGAGAGAGGTTGGAGTGATTGTACCCACTCCAACTACTCATTTGTTAAGGTTACATTTATCTCTTTAAACTATATAATTATACAAATATGATGACATTTAGGAGGTCAAGTGGTCCCCTCAACATCTCCCCCACAAACAAAAAATTTCTTCGTCCCGAAGAGAACAAAGAAATATGCATCAACATTATGGGTCTCTGCTCCTACAAAAGTAGTCCTCATTGTGCATCGACCATACATATCGATCTGCATAGGTAACTCACCTGCCAGCTTGATAGGAAAACGCACGTTGTTGTACAAGACATTTCACCCTTGTAACCTAGGGTGTAGGGTTACCAACTTACTATTTAGACTTGCAAACAATCAGCTTTATAGAAACTAGAAGGAGAATAGGAAGTTATATTGGCTTACCCGATTTATGACGGTTGATCCAAGCCTAGTCTTCTCTCGCTCCAATCCTCTCTAAAGGTTCTAGGGATGCTTCTCTTCACCTGCAAAGAGCCAATTCTTCAAGAAATATATCATATATATATAAATCATATATTAAATGAAAATCATGTTAATAACATCATTGAACATATTCATTAAACCAATATACATGAGACAAACACAATACAAGATTGGAACAAGAATTATCTTTATTAAAAAAAGGTGAATGGATAAGAATACAACCCATCTTCTGACACGAGGACTCCTCTGCAGCCGAGGAATCTGAGTTCTGCTACTCCAATACTTTGAAGGTATACCACCAGCATAACGTTTCTCTTCAAAAATTGATTGAATAGCCCCATCCCAAGGCCTCAATTTATAGTTTGGGAAATAGAGAGGTTTCGAAGGTTAGGGTGGTTGAGACAGTTGGGATAGTTATGGATTAGGACCTAGATAATATCTTCTGATCATGATTTATATTTTTTAAGGTTGAATTAAGGTATACGTGAGTATCAATATAGGAAACTCGTGTATGATACGCGTGTTGCTCAAAGGGAACTCGTGTATGCAAGATATACGCAGGTTGCAATGCATATACTCACATATGATACACGAGTTGCAATGCACATAGTCACGTATGCAACCCAAAACTCAAAATAAAAATATATAACGTTCGTTTGAGGATAATGCATCAAATTTCATGCACATCTATAGTGTTTTGCCCACTTCAATCCAAATTGTCCTTTTGTGTACCAACATGATGAATGTCAGTACTCGAACAGAGAAGTGCCATTTTGGCTAATAACAGATGCCCCCTAATGTGTGAGGTCAGAGGGAAGCGATGGCTGAAATAAATTACAATCTTATTCTTGGAGAAATCAGAAGTCCAAGGAAGCAGAGGAAGTACCTAAAACAAATACATATTAATGTCATATACAAGTTCATATCTGAGGATGTCATGTTCAATATACAGGAACACTAGCTCCTTAACAATATTTGATTACATCATATGATACAGGTACAATACCACGTATATTACAAAGGTGGATAGAAGCCACAATATACAATGATGAGTCTTCAAAATCTGGAAGCTATGTAAGGTGAACACAACACAATCTTGTGCAACTTAGGTTATAGATGTGAACCTAAGGTCTTCGTCAAAATCCAAAAGAACCAGTGCAATCCAAGCCATGTGAATAGATGTGTTGAAGTTGAACATGGAAAGGATTCAACATATTGTCAATCAATAGGTGAAACTGACAACTGAAGCAAAGGAGTTTGTTGGAAAGGGTTTTGCGTAGGTGAGTTGCGTGGTGTCACGGTAGTTGCGTAAGCTCACACGACACCGCGCAAGGCCAGATCAGTGCGATGGGCAGAAGAATAACCGCTTTTGAATATTTAATGTATTAATTGACCACGTTTTGTGGACATAGGTCATTAGTAGTTAGAATTTAGTTATAAGTGTACCTTTGATGTAAAGATGCAAGCCTATATATAGAGCTAACTTTTCAATTGCAGAAAAGAAGAATTATGATGTGGATGAATCATGATCAAGGTGATACAAGTCCAAGTCAATATTTGAGAGTGGTCAATCTGTTGTGATCTATCTATGGTATTAATTAGTCTTCTGTTTTGAATAATATGCGATCTGTCTGTGTCAGAAACTAAATTTTGGGATGTAATCAGTCTCCTGCTATGGAGAAGAACTATCTATTTTGGATCTGCTACGCAGAATTAATATGACATGATGGTTTTTGTCTAAATGTTGCCCTCTGTTTTCCTATTTTCTCTACTGCGATGTCAATGAGAAGTGTATTGAATCTATTTATGATTTATTGATTTTGCTACAATGAACTGATGATGTGATCTATCCCAATTCTGACATAATTCTGATGAATGATGATGAAGCTTATTAAGGTTGTTTTATGAATGATACCATTGCGATAACACTACTGCAATAAATAAATGATGTGATATGTTAGATCCATAGTTGTGAAGATGAATTGTAATAACTGTCTTAGTTCTGTCGAGTGACTTAGAGTAATCTGATAGTTATGTTGTCGAAGCCATAGATTCCATATATTCCCTTTTTACTACTGGAAACTTGGTTTCAACAGCTCTCCCTTGAACATCTCGGCTGAGACTTCATCTGCTCTGCGGATGTTGCTGGGCAGGGTAAAACCTATATAGGCCAGAGCTCAGGGAGATCGTGCTAGTTGGGCGTCAACAGAGTGAGAACCCCTGTCGAAGAGGCTTTGTTGATGGGTTTTTGTCAACAAATGGTTTTGTTTCTGGGACCGAGTTGTGATTGAAAGTAGGATATGTTTTGGAATCCGACTCGACCAGAGATCGAGGAGTGTTTTGGTCTAAAATTGCAAGAGTTTGCTGAAATAGAAAATCAGAATTCAAAGATGTCGATGGGAAATTGGTTGGACAGATATATTCATGACAGTCCTCATGAATGGTTCTTCTATGAGTTTCCTATCATCTTGTATGAGTGGCTAGCGAATTTCACTTATAAGAAGAAAAACTTCCAAGGAGGAGAGCTGACATCCTCGACTCTGGAGTTGATCTAGGAATTACAAGAAACAGACAATAAGGCATCGCGAGCTGTTAAGGTTTGGTTGGATAGTATCCTAGAGGGATACATTACCAAGTTTTCAATTGATACCAATAAGTCATTTAGCGAAGCAAAAAGGGAATTATTCAACGGACCACGAGGTAGATTTTTGTTGTCTCTACAGCTATCTATTAAATAGCTTGTCTACAAAAAAGGTATTCTGAAGATGGACCAAGAGTATTGGAACTCTAGTGTGCTGAGGCTATAGACACCATGACGAATGGGGGGAGACGCATGGAAACGTAAGGGGTATATGGGCATGAGTTCTGGGGAGATTGTGAAGATCATCAAGGAAACAAGTGGTTGTACAACAAGAGGAGAAAGGTTTCAAGAGAAGAGGTAGAGGATAGGAAAAGGTCCTACTGTGATTGAAGTGCGATACTGCGAAGAACAACCACACGGGACAAAGCGACCTTTCAGTGACAACGAGGATGACCAAGCCTAGGCTACGCCCAGAATAACAATAGGCTTGAACCCCAACAGTATTGTATCTACACCTCCACACACTACTCCACCTCCAAGAAGCAACATGCATTCTATGTCAACTTGCCCAACATGACAACAACAATCTAGCAGTAGAGTACCAGTCAGAGGAAGAAGGCCCAAAATGGCGTGCGACGAAATGAAGTTACCAATATTTCATGGAAACGACACTGATGACCCAGAGCAATACCGGTTCTTGTGTGAGGCAATCTGGACCGCCTGACATATTGTGGATGACGATGTCAAGAGAATCCAGCTGGAAACCACCCTCAGGGGTCGTGTGCTGGATTGGTACATGAGATTCATGTTGGTTCCTTAGGGAGGCACAATGAAAACATTGGATGAGATCTGTAAGGGGTTATTTGAAGAATTCAAGAAGCTGAATTCTGAGGCTCAGTACATTACCGAGTTAAAAGAAATCAAGCAGTTCCCCAATGAAACAATTTGGGACTTTGATCAACAGTTTAAGACATTGATGGATCGAGTCAGCTTCTAGATGAGCGATGTCCAGCACAAGGAGTGGTTCATCGCTGTGCTTGTCCCGCATATAAGACAACCGCTAATGCAGCAAAATATTGCGACGCGAAGCGAGGCTCTAGAAATCGCGATGAAATTAGAAGTATCACCGATAGGAGAAACCACAGTCGGGATGAACCAGATTCAAGAATAGTTGGCCAATATGACTCTCCAACTGCAAGATATCAAGAAGTCTAAGGAAGATCATGACAAACTTACCAAGGATACATGTCCAATGTTCTGAAATTATTTGCTTTCAGGAGCCCCGAACCCATTGAGTTGCGTTGGTGTACCATGGTGTTGCATATGTTAGTTCTATGGGCATCGACATGAGAAATGCAACTACATGAAAAAGATGGTTACCAAGGCAGAGAGTCTGTATTGTACCTTTTGTTAGTCGGTAGTACACGACGATAAAAATTGTCAAACTTATGAATTGCTCTAGGAAAGGATAGATGATTCATACTTTGTGAAAGGTGAGGACCCTCAGGCAATGCAAGCGCATCCATAGATGGCATAGCTAGTAGCATAAGTGCAGTATACACCACCACCCTAGATGTATTTTATCCCATCACAACCGGAGTAGTAGTTTACGTCATAGCCACAGTTTGCACCGTAGCCACAGTTCGTAGTGCAACCACAGTTTGTGCCATGACCATAGTATAATCAGGTGTCGCTCATTCAGCCTTAGCCACAATATGTTCAAGCTACAAAGTATGTCCAGCAACAACTAAACCCTCCATAGCAGCAGTTGGCACATCCTCAGTTTCAGCAAGGAGGAGTCCGATGAGGATTCCATGGAGGATTCAGGGGATGAGGAGGAGGCTTTGGTCAAGGAGGAGGACGAGGTCAAGAATCAATCTAGTGTTATACCTGTGGAGTATTTGGGCACTACCAAAGGGAGTGTCCTCATGCGCAGTGTACATACTATACGGTCAATGAGAATAATGTTGAAAATTTCCCTTAGTTGATTGCAAAGTGGTAGGATGGAAATATTCCTCACTTGCAGAATGTGCAGACTCAGAACCAGCCAATGTCCTAAGTGCAGAACCAGTCGATGATGCAGAATCAGATCACACCATAGACTCAAAATTAGCCTATGAACCCACCACTGAATTAGAACCCACCATTGAATTAAGCCCAAAACCTGAATCAAGGACCACGAATGAAGGATGTTGACGTTAGGATTGTCACTTGCGTCGGTGCGACAACTGGAGAAGATGGAACATGTAAGCAAGTTCGGTTCACTGGAAAGAAAAAGGTAGCATTTGATATTGCGATGGATAAATATGCCTTCTTTGAGGCCAAGCATGCAATCGGGAGAAATCCGAGTAAGTTACCAATTATTGAAATGTCATCTTCTTTTGATCCATATGTAGAGACAAGACCATCGCTGTAGCATGGTACCTTGCAGTAGTTCTTTGAGAGTTGTATGTCGCTAGCAAGGGATCTTGAATCCCTTGTCAAGATTGAGAACTTTTTGTACCACTGAGATAAGACATTGAAGGATTCCGCGGTGAACTCCTTGCAAAAGAGAAGGCAGGAAAGGAGATGAGGATGAACATCTAGATCAAAGATTATGAGGTTGACTCGGTTATTCTAGATCTCAGATCATATGTAAACATTCTGACCAAGCAAACTTGGAAGCTGATGGGGAAGCCGACATTGGGATGGTCTTTGGTGCAACTGAGACTAGCAAATTAGGCAAAGGTTCAGCCCCTTGGTCGCGTCTCAAACCTGGTTGTTGATGTTGAAGGTATGAAAACGTATGCTGATTTTGATGTGATAGAAGTGGTTGAATATGGAGGTTCCTATCCCGTACTGATAGGGATTGGGTGGGATAATGATAGCATGGTGGTTATACATTTCAAAAAATGGGTTATGACGTTTGAGAACCAGGATGTCAGGGTCATCGCTCCCATGGACCCTCAGGAAGGATGGTGTATATTGAACCTGTGAGGGATGAAGCCGATAGAAGTTGGGATCACGCCTATAATATCTCTGAATACTACATCCACCCTACCGTTGATGGAGAACTTGGATGGCGTAGCGATAGTTCTGCATCCTCTGATTCTAATGATGCTTTGGAAGACTATAAAAATAGGTTGCATGAGGTGTCATTCAGGAAATGTAGGTTTATCACATAGTCTCTCTGTTGCGTAGCAACTGAGACTGTTGAGTTGCCAATTTATGAAGGGCTGCCAAATTTATCAGAATTCCTTCGAGAATTTGAAGAGAAAGTGTTTGAACCACAAAGGGCATTGGCCCTAGATGTAGCACTGAAGGCTACCCTGGCCCGATGGTGGGTGACGCACACATAGAGGATCCATGACTGGGGACAATATCATATATTGATGATGGTGCACTTCAGCGATTTAGAGGTCTATCATGCTGGGAGATATGATGGACGGAATGACCCTGCCAGTCACTTGATGGAATGTCAAGCCTTATGGGCATCATGACCTAAAGATGAGTGGGTCCATGCTTTTGTTCATACTCTGGATGAGATGTCAAGATCCTAGTATGTAGCGACAGAACTACGCAGAACTATAACCACTTAGGAGGAGTTGTCTATTTTCTTTGTGAAGATGTTAAGTTTCCAGGATGCCATCCCAGAGGTACATAATGCATTGCAAATCATCCGTGACATAGTGTTGAAGGTCGTCCATGTCGCATACCCAATTGATTCACATGTGCACTGCTTGATGCAATCCATGATGACATGTTACAATCTATCTAGGGAACCTGAAGATGATGATGAGTTGTGGAATGTTAATATTCCGGAGTTAGAAGGAAGTCGTGATGTTGCAGTACTAGACATACTGATGGATTCAATGAGTCAGGAATTGAAGATTAGGAGATTCAAAATTGGGTCAAAAGAAAACCCAAAATTTACCATTATTGGGGACTATTGGGATGAGGAAACAATGGCCAAAATCATGGACCTGCTGCATGAATTCTAGGATCTTTTTCCAACGCGGTTCTCAGAAATGAAGGGGATATTAGGGGACCTAGGGGAGAAGAAAATTCCATTGAAACCAAATGCAAAACATGTGTGACAGAGGCTGTATCGACTGAACCCATGATACAAGGACCCTGTGAAGGATGAGAGTGATCGGATGCTAGATCTTGGGATCACCGACCCTGTTGAAGAATTGGAGTGGATAAGCCCTATGGTGGTTCAGGATAAAAAGAGCAGCGAAGTTTGCATTTGTGTCGACCTAAGAAAGTTGAATGATGCCTGTGTGCATGATCCATTCCTGACTCCATTTACAGATGAGGTCCTTGAAGGAGTAGGCGGTCAGGAGATGTATTCCTTCACAGATGGCTTTTCGGGGTACCACCAGATCCAGATTGCAAAGGAGGATCACCATAAGACCGCGTTTGTCACTGAATGGGGTTGTTTTCAATATACAGTCATTCCCTTTGGGATGAAGAATGCACCAGCAATATTTTCTCGGGTAGTTGTCGTTATGTTTAAAGACTTTATCCAAAAGTTCCTTCAAGTATATATGGATGATTGAACAGTATATGGGCTAATTAGAGACCATCTCGACAACTTGTGATTGATGTTAGAAAGGTGCTGACAGCCTCAAATTGCATTAAACTCTAAGAAGTGCATTTTCTATGTGCATTTTGGAATACTACTCAGACACATAGTATGTAAGGAAGGTCTATTGGTTGATCTAGTGAATATCGTGCTAATTCTTAGTTTGCCACCGCCGACGAATGTGAAGATGCTTCGGGAGACTCTAGGGCACATGGGGTACTATTGCAAGTTCATCAAAGGATATGCTGCAATTACTGCCCCTATGGAGAAGCTATTAAAGAAGGATGTTGCATTTGAGTGGAGTCAGGAATATCAAGGAATTTTTGAGACACTAAAGGCCAAGATGGCCTCCGCACCCATACGGGTATTCCCTAATTGGAACAAGGAGTTCCATGTGCATGTCAACGCCTCTTCTATTGCGCTCGGGGTTGTTCTTGTGCAACCAAGTGAGGACGACGTGGATCACTTGATCGCATATGCCAATAGGAAGTTGTCATTTGCTAAACAAAATTACACTATGACTGAAAGAGAAGGCTTGGCGATGGTTTATGCCTTGCAAAATTTCAGGCACTATTTGTTAGGCAATCACTTCAAGATGTTCCTCGATCATTCCACCTTGCAATATTTGGTCAATAAGCCTGTGTTAGGGGGGATATTTGTCACTGGTTGCTACTTTTTCAGGAATTTGACTTTGAAATAGTTGTGAAGCCAAGACGGTTGAATGCTGGTCCTAATCACCTATCTTGGATCGAGACCAGAGAAGAACCTACCAATATTGATGATGGATTTCTAGATGCACAACTGTTCTGTGTCGATATCGCAGATGATCGTTATGCCCCAATCATTCAGTTCTTGGCCACTGGTGTTTCCCTTGAGAACCTGTCAATCAGTTAGAAGAAGTAGTTGGTGGTAAAGGCTTCATATTTCTAGTCGATTGCTAGGCAGTTATACAAGCTTGGACCAGATGACATATTGCAACGATGTATCCTACCGCATGAGCAGGGACCCATTCTAGAAGAAGCACATGCAGGAATTGCGGAAGGTCACTATGGAGGAAGGGCTACTATGCAGAAGGTGTTGCACGATGGGCTATGGTGTCCTACATTTAAAAATGATGTCACAAACTATGCGTGGAGTTGTGATGTCTTCCAGCGCGTCAGTAAACCATCGCAGCAGGATGAGATGCCGCTTGTGCCGTAGGTAACATTACAACCTTTTGATAAATGGGTCATGGATTTTGTGGGTCCAATTAATCCATCGGGTAAGAGGACTGGTGCATGATACATCATTACCACAACTAACTATATTACCAGGTGGGCAGAGACCATACCAGTTGTGGATTGTACCGCTGCGACAGCATCGAAGTTCATATTTTAGAATATTGTGACACGGTTTAAGTGTCCCAGGATATTGATGAGTGACTAGGGTAGTCATTTTATCAACCACATTGTGAGAGCGCTAACTGAGGAGTTGCAGGTGCAACATAAGAAAAGCACACCATACCATCCACAGGAGAATGGGATTGTTGAAGTGTTCAACAAAATTTTGGAAACAGCGTTGACAAAGGTATGTAATGCTAATCGTTGTTGCTAGGGTTTTCACCCTAGCTTGTGCGAATGAGCACCTACTAAGGAATATGGATTCCTTAGTAGCAGTTCAATGATATATGAATTAAAAGCTATA
>LPNX010241514.1:47101-92596 GCA_001517045.1 Pseudotsuga menziesii
ACAATTGTAATGACTGGGATTTGAAAATTCCAGCAGTGTTATGGGCCTATTGCACCACTTGTAAAAAGCTGACAGGACATACACCATTTAAGCTGGTATATGGGAAAGAGGCAGTCATTCCCATGGAATAAATTGTTCCTAGTTTGCGCATCACTGCGGCAACCGACATGGATGATGCATAAGCATTAGAAGAGCACATTACGTAGTTGATCCAGCTTGAAGATGATCACTGTATTGCAGGCTTCCACCAGCACATTGAGAAGGATCGACAGAAGGCATGGCATGATCATCACATTTAGAATAAACAGTTTGCAGAAGGAGATTTGGTGTTGTTATATGACAGCAAGTTCATGAAGCATCCAGGTAAGTTACAGACGCACTGGTTAGGCCCGTATCTTGTTTATTACATTACTTCTGGAGATGTGGTTCAGTTACAGCAATTAGATGGTGTGGTACTGTTGATGCTCATCAATGGGAGTCACTTAAAGCCCTAAAGGATGGGGTCAAAGCTGCGCGCTGCTTGAGGCGCTGTGAAAAAAAATAGAATATTTTGTTAGATAGCAGCAAGGCGAGCCTAGGGGAAGAGGTCACGCAAGGATTGGAGTTATTAGCGATGGAAGGGAGACCACCTACAACATCTGCAAGGATGTGGGTTGGTCAAATTAGCAATAAGTGTAGGTAGTTAAAAAAGGTAGCTGGTGGTGCTTGTTGAAGCAACGTGCATTAATGGTCGATCTGACCGTTAGTAGGATGATATTTCTAGTGGATTTGGTCTTGATGGACACAGTGGAATTGGCAATGATGATTTCGAATTGGGAAGTGGCTATAAAAAGCACACGAGATGTGGGAGGAAGGCATTGTTTAGAGTAGTTCAGTCGAGTGAGAAGAGTGTTGAGTCAAGTATAGTTGAAGAGTATTGAGTGCAAGTTGTGGAGTATTGATGTAGAGTCATTGGGTGCAAAATAAGGATTAGGGAGTGGAGCATGCTGAGCGACCCCGATGCAATTGATATTTCTAGTGAGTAGGAATCCCCCATTCGACCCATGGCCATTGAGGAAGAAGTCATGATCATTCTAGTAGTCTCTTCATCGATCCCCAAAGGAAATCGAAAGGCTTAGAATCCCAATTCCACGCTATCGTAGAAGAGGCATGCCCACACTTTAGCTAGAGTGTAAGGAGAGGGGACTGCACAGACCGGTTCATCGAGCTTAGGAGCTATATATTTTGTGGCACCCAGGGGTGTCTCTATCAATGATATCCTGGGATATGTCGCTCCAACACATCCGAGAGCGAAGCTAAGGCAACCCATGAAGATTCAGAAGTATCCACCCAAATTGTCGCCGCTACCTGAAGGGATGACTTTCTCTGTAGATATCATCCCTGCCTTGATGAAGATGAAGTTTGAAGATCATGATTTGTTGTTTCTCAAAGATGTCTGGGATGAGCCCTATGAATCAGTTTCGACGGGACCTGGTGCACCAATTCATAGGATTCCTCAACCATGGGCGAGAGGGATGAATAAATCTGGATTGTTGGGGCTCATTAATATGCCTCACTTTGGGCGACTTAACGAAGCTCATGCATGCGTCAAACAAATATTGGCCTGCTTTCATGGTGGGATGCTCAGGTTTAATGATCCTATTCATGTCATAGTTAACTTAATTGCAAACATTATGGGCTTGCCGAAGGTTCGGGAAGATCCGGCATAGCATACTGCGGGTGGGATACTGATAAGAAGCTTGCCAAGCAGCTTAAGGAGAGGTTTGGCTTACAGTGTGATGGTCGTGCCTATCATATCAACAACATTAATTCACAGGCAGTACATATTGGGGCATTCATTTTGGCAAGAAATATTTTTGAAGGGAATCGACCAGTACAGTGCAACTCGGGCATGGTTGCATGTGCACAAAAATGCATCAAGGGCGTGCAAATGAACTGGTCCTTGTTTCTGCTCAACCAATTGCTCGACAATGCTCTCACTGCTTAGGTATGGCATCCATTTTCCTACAGTTGGATGTTAATTCTCATTGCGATTGTTGCATGGATGGAACCAGAAGATTATCAGTCGATTTCGCAAAGGTGTGTCGAGGCACACGCTATCAGAATTTGTGGTGGGTCGAGGAGCCTAATCGACAGACAGATTGTGTGATCCATTTTTGGGTCTACTTGAAAGCGCTACAAGCCATAGCTATCAAAGTTCCCCACTTATCCCAATACACAACAGCCTAGTATCAACGGCTCATTCAGTTCGCTATCGGGCCTCAATCCATTTATATCCAGGTGCGGAGGGACCCCCACAAGCAGTGGCTACCTCTGGCCTACAAAGTCACTGATGAAGAATTGGATGCTCTCATTCAGGAGTGGCTAGCTGAATGGCGTAACCCTGTGAGCAGGAGGAACTCTCTAAGGAGCCCCCAGCTGATGCCCTTGATGAGCCTGTCCAGAAGGAGCTGAGTGTTAACGACGCTGACAATGAATCATCGAAGGACCCTAAGGCTGAAGCGCAGCACATGTGGGAGGAAACTCAAACCAAATGGCACCAATAATACGACGCGGGAAACGGTACCTGACCAAGGATGGAGGACCAACTGTAGCAGCTCATCAAAGCGGTCACTGACTCCTTTGAGGATGGGACGCAAGCGATACGAGAGTCCAACCAAGAAGTTTTTGCTGCAGTAAGAGATAAGTTGAATTCTATTTATGATGTTGTTTCTAGAAAGACACCCAATAAATATGTGATGCAAGAATTCCCGTCGATCGGTATCAAGCCGCGGGCTAGGAACATTCAAGTTCCCCTGACTGCGATCAATGTGGGGAGTGAAGAAGTGAACCTATTACTGCGACCGCTCTAGAGCATTACCTTGGATATTAACAAGTTACCCACCCAGGTGCTTGTGGAGCTACAGCATGCTTCCACCTAGGAACTGGCGGATAGGCAGAAGGAGCTTCATGATGGGTATGTGCAATCCTAGACCGCAGCCGAGTAGCTACAGAAAGAAGCTAAGGAGCTGCATCAGGTCAGGGTGCAACTAGAGGAAGAGAAGGTACGAGATATTGAGGCATTGAAGGTAGCACAGGATGAGCTGCAATGCAAGGATACTGAGGAAATCACCGATCTTAAGAAGGCATAAGATCGCCTTATCATTGAGAAGGAGCAGTTGTGCACCAGTTGTGGTGCAGTCGAGCAAGCTGTTGATGAGGCCTATCAACATATCTTTGAGAGCATGGCTGAGCTTACTGTAGTCGCTAAGGCCAAGCAACTTGGGGAAATTATTGTCCAGCTCCAGGACACCAATATTTTGCTCAATGGCCTCGTCCATCCAGAGACGTTGTCAGACTAGGTTATTGAACAGAAGGCTATTATTGAGGAGATAGTGTCTTAGTTTGAAACAATGGAGCAATAATCAAAGGCAATCACGAAGGAAACGATGTAACTCTGGAAAAGCATTGTCCAAGAGGAACAGCTCAACCAGTTGACCATGCAGGTGCAAGACGCTGAAGGACAGTTAATGACACTGAAGACGTCGCTGTGAGAACTGTCGCTCATGGTGCAGATCATGCAAGCTAAGGAGTTGAAGGACCTATAACAAATATTTTCCCATGCCCAAGAATGCCAACAAAAGCGTCGTGCCTAGTTGGATGAGTTTCAAGAAGTTGGTGGGAAGCTGGCTGTCAAAGCAGTCACAACGCTGCAGGTGGTGCAATAAAGTTGGAAGATGGTTGATGGAAAGGATGGGGAAATGCACCCTATGCAGCAGGATTTGCATAACTATCAAAGCATTGCTGAAAGAGTCCAGCTCTAGGTTTGAGAGATCTCGTAGCAGTTTGAATATTTCAAGGACAAGACATCGACATATACCCTTTAAACCTAACATGGCTTGAGGACGAGCCACAAGACTATGTTGGGGGCCTATTGGCAGGGGTTTTGGGTAAGTGAGTTGCGCAGTGTCGCGACAGATGCACAAGCTCACGCGACACCACGCAAGCCCAGATCAGCATGATGGTTGGAAGAATAACCGCTTTTGAATATTTAATGTATTAATTGACCACATTTTGTGGACATAGGTCATTAGTAGTTAGAAGTTAGTTATAAGTGGACCTTTGATGTAAAGGTGCAAGCCTATATATAGATATAGCTTTGCAATTGTAGAAAAGAAGAATTATGATGAGGATGAATCATGATCAAGGCGATACAAGTCCAAGTCAATATCTGAGAGTGATCAATCTGTTGTGATTTGTCTATGGTCTTGATGATTCTTCTATTTTGAACAATCTGCAATATGTCTATGTCAGATACTGAATTTTGGGATGTAATCAGTCTCCTATTGTGGAGAATAATTATTTGTTTTGGATATGTTGCATAGAATTAATATGACATGACAGTTTTTGTCTAAATTCTTTTTTTTGTTTTCATGTTTCCTCTACTGCGATGTCAATGAGAAGTGTATTGAATTTGTTTATGATTTACTGATGTTCCAGCAATGAACTGATGATGCGATATATCCCAATTCTGTCATAATTCTGATGAATGATGGTGAAGCTTATTAATTTTTTTTTATGAATGATACCGCTGCAATAACACTGCTGTGATAAATGAATGATGTGATCTATTAGATCCGTAGTTGCGAAGATGAATTGTGATAACTGTCTTAGTTTTGTCGAGTGACTTAGAGTAATTTGATAGTTTTGTTTTCGAAGCCACGGATGCCATATATTCCCTTCTTACTTCCGGAAACTTGGTTCTGACATCTCTCCCTTGAACATATCGGGTGAGACTTCATCCGCTCTATGGATGTTTCTAGGCATGGTAAAACCTTTCTGGGTCGATGCTCAAGGAGATCATGCTGGTTGGGCGTCGACAGAGTGAGAACCCCTGTTGACGAGGCTTTGTTGGTGGGATTTTTCCAACAGAGTTCACCAATGATGAAAGTGAATCCTAAGGTACCATCATCAAAAATTTAGGTCTTTGTCTTCAGGAAGTACTGATGAGAAACCATACTGTGATGAGGAAGGAAATACATCCTCCAACGAATCACAAAAGTGACTAGAAACTGGATAAGGGAAGGTAGACACAAGCAATATCAGATAGGATCATGATGGAATCAAGATAATAATAAGATGCAAGGGTAAATCCTTGAAAAGTGAGCATGACACAGAGGTGACCCAAGCCATCTTTTAACTTTGCAGATAGGACAACTAGACTTATCTGTCATGTAGGAGACATGATCAGATTCCCCATGTATAAAGTACAAGTGGAGGAGTAAGAAAAACTCGAAGTGATAGCTGAAAATAAAAGTGTACACTGAGACATGAGTATCAGAAAGTTCAAAGAGTGCTATGTTCAAGGAGGACATGTTGCCACCATTTGCAAACAAAAAAGAAAACTTCTTCCTTATCTTTCCTGTTAAATTTTAACAAGTCCAAGAAAGTCAACTCATGTCTCTTTTAATTTTTTATAAGCTTGAAGAGAAGAGAGCATAATTCTTGATAATGTTACTGATTCATGTATTTTACGAGCCCGAACTAGTACCTGCTCATTGGTATTTTCATGTTTAGAGAGTCTAAAAACTCCGAAGAATACTCCAGGGGGGTCCTTTTTCGTCCAATTTAGTCTTCTGAGGCCGTAAAAGTATAAAACATACTGTTATCACTCTAGGAAACTCCTCTAGGTTGTAGCTCAAGGATGCCTCTTAACTTAAATGTTTTTAGGGTTTTCTAAATGGATCAAGTCAGGTAACCTATCGAGCCTCACACTCTCAAGACAGGCATGAAAATCAATCAGGGATAAGGCTTCTAACTACCACTGTTCATAGGTTTGATAATATGGTGCAGAGATGGAGAACTTATCATGCTGGCAGATTCATACATAAAACAAATATATATAAATGGCTAATCATAACAAGGAAGGTACTTATAATTCAAATCATCAATATGCTAATAGGATGACAGCTATCAGACATCAATAAACCTGAATAACGCATTCAAGCATAAGCACAGAATAGACATAAAATGGAAGCTGAACATATGATAGCAAAAGAGCTTAAATTAGGTCATGAGCAATATGAGAAGCTTGACAATAGTAATGGTCTACAAGTCCCCGAAGTCGAACCCTTTCAATAAAATGAGTCTTAGGATTTATAGCCTTTACAAAACTATTCAGATCCTGAAAAATTGGATCTAATTTACTAAAAATAGACAAAATAATTTTTTTTTACCTAATTAGGTCAAAAAACCCTAATTAACTACTAGTCTAACTAATTGTAGAAATCGTTCACTATTTGAACCTTCTGATAACTAAAGTAAGTACTGGAAATCACTGCCACTAGTCCTCTGAGGGTTAAGTCACTGTTTCACTTTGACAGTTGAGTGTTTGTGACTTTTTTCTTCTTTTATATCACAGCAAAACTGAAGCATACCTTCCCTAATGTTTTCTTCAGCATCCTTCATCTTTATACTTTGTCCCTAAGCTATTTTTCTTCCCCCAAAACGGGTCCTTCATGTCAAAATTTGATATTATGCCTCTGTCTTCTTTCGGTGGTTAAGAGGCCAAAATATCAGAACTATTAGCCATCGAAAACGGTGCTTTCGGTGGCTAATGAACTGCCCCCACGTCCGCCTAAGCCACCGAAAGCTGTGTTCTCCAAAAATTCTTAGGTTACCTCCAAAATTGTTCTTTCAAGCTTGTCTTCTTGTATTTCTTATTTAGCAGAATCTATGTTAGGATGGTTAACAACAGCCTGGCTTGAATCTAGAGGCTGAAGGCTTACTGTAGCTTCAGCTAGGGTTTCCAATGTGAGGTGGGTTCTAGGGTTTTGCTTGGCCTCCTTCAGCTGCAGCCTCTGAAGCCTAATCATTCCATACAACCTTGTGTTGTTTTTCAAGTATATTTTGTTTAGTCTTTTTAGAAATATATACCTTTCTCTCATCTCTTGGTAAGAGTTGTGCAGCAACTCAGATTCCTTCTAGCCAATGAAGCATTGTTTTTCTTTATCTCTCTTTCCAAAATTTCCATTTCATACACTTGCCTCGGCAACTGATTTATCCTTTGTGTATTGGGATTGCTAGAGGAAGCCTTCTCTACTGTTTCATATAGCTATTTTGGTGTAGGTGATGAGATTTCTTCAATCTCTTTTGTCAATTGCTCTGTTAGGTCAACTTTTTACCTAAAAGTTTGGCCAAACTGCTGAAAACTAGGGCTCAGAGATGCATTTGATTCTCCAAACTTGTGAAACCTGTGTATAAACAGAAAGAGGTTTTTGTATAATGGTTTGTTTTGAGAAAACAACCCTCTCATTTTTTTGGAATTCATTTTAATTTTCCCAGGATCGAGATTTCAAAAACATGTGTCAAACAGGAAATTCTGAGATCCGAAACTTAGGTCTCAGAGATGGATTCGATTCTCCCAATCTGCAGCATATGTAGGAAAACTGAGAGAGTTTATTGTTTTTTGATCTGTTAGGAACAAAAAAACATCAAGCATTTTGTAAAATGATTCTCCAGTTGCTCAGAATCATTGTTTTAAAATGATTCCTTTTCATAGTAAAACGCCACGTTCGATGGCTTGGAGCGCCTTCAAATTTCAGTCTTAGATGCCAAAAGCAGGGATTTTGATGGCTAATGAACTGTTGGTATGTTTTCCTAAGCCACCGAAAGTCCCTTTGCAACAAAATTTTATAAAAACATGATCAACAGGATTTCAGTGGTTAACATCGTTCTTGGACTATTCACTAAGCTGCTGAAACCAACACTTTTCGGTGGTTAATGAGTTGTTTGAATTCTCTCCTAAGCCACCCAAAGTTATTTTACCATTTACTCAATCGGGCCCACTTTTGGTGGTTAACCTTTATTTTACGTTAAACTGTTAACTGCCGAAACAAATCCTTTCGAAGGCTAATGAGCTGTTAAAAACCCTGCCTAAGCCACCGAAAGCTAAAACTTCCAATTTCTTCAACCATAGCAAAACCAGAGACCCTGAATTTGTTAGTCATCTGTAAATATTACATAACATGATTCGAATTCTTCCTTGTATCAAAAAATAAATTGTATGAGTGAACTTATTGAAAATAAATTTATTTTGCAAGATAACATCTGGCTCCTACTCGGGGATGGGAACCTCCTTGTGAGGTCCCAAGAACCCCAAACCAAAATGCCTTTTCTAAAAAAGAATAATTAAAGCTATATTCTAGTGTTCCATTGGGCATGGAGTCATTGTATTTTATAACTGATCCGTTGCACCCTTCCTGTAGCCCGCTTTGCTTATTCATGAAAACAATAGAAAATGACCTAGCTACTCATATTAAGAGCTTATTTTCCTATCTATTCCTACTCCTAATTCTAATCAGTAGAGGATTCTTATCACGTGACATCATGCTTCCAATGAAGCCATGTCAGAAGTTGCTCTGTTGAACTTATCCTTGATCTTGACCCGAAAAATAAATGAAACCCTAGCATGCAGCAATGTAGTTTCAAAGGGTGATGGAACTAACTATCATATGACAAAAATATTTTGATATCTACGCTGCTTATAAGTTCAAGATAGTTAGAAACAAGGTCATAAAAATCATAAAGGAATACCTCTCTATGTTATTGTTCCAACTGAATGAAATGTTGCTACTGGCTACTTTCAGTGATCTCCATATCAACCGTAAATTGCTCAACCTCTGACTGGGAAGGATGAGTTATGCCCTACTGTTATGGACTTTTCAGATCATCATCTTCCTCTTCATATCTATTCCATTCTTCCTTTGTCTGCAAATCAGAAAACAGAGGGCTTCCTTTGGTATTTGTTGTAGATCCAAATTTGTTACATGTTGTTCCTTCAATTTTCTCATTATCCTTCAGGTTTCCAAAGGGGAAAAACTGATCTTCTTGACACCCTAAGTCAGCAGATTCATTTGGTACAAAGCCAAAAACATCTATATTATGGTAAC
Organism: Pseudotsuga menziesii; assembly: GCA_001517045.1. Lineage (NCBI taxonomy): Eukaryota > Viridiplantae > Streptophyta > Pinopsida > Pinales > Pinaceae > Pseudotsuga > Pseudotsuga menziesii. The sequence continues at coordinate 56,032 of LPNX010241514.1, forward strand.
ATTCTGAAGATCATTAATATCTTGATCACAATGAGAGGTGTCCCCTATTGCATCATACTCTTCATAGCTATCATTAACCACAGCATGCCTATGTCTCTGATCATCTCTTTCCTGAAAACTAGAACTAAAATAAATTCCAGAAGTGGCCAAATCCTCACAAAACTTAAAATCTTCCTCTCTATTTACCTTTTCAGCCTCAGAATGCAACTTATATTCTTCACAACAATTATCAAACGCAAACTCATCTGAATAGTACCTTTTACAATGCTCAATGAATGCTTTGTGAAAGTCCTTCAATGATGAAATACTGGAAGGGGGTAAAGAAAAATAACACTAACGTGCATCACCATATAATGAATACATGAACATCTTCATACGAACATCTCCATGTTGTTGATCTAATAGATCCATGCATTCATAAAACTTGAAGAGGTGTTCTGCACAATTGTCTTCTTCCTCCTCTTTGAAGAGAGGTATAAAATATCCTCATTCAAACATATCAGGTACTGGATGTGGTAAACCAAGAACTGAAGAGAAGTCAAGAGGTGCAAACCTATGAGCCAACAGAGCAGCAAATTATTTTGACATCTAAATTTTTTGGAGTCGCCACTGAGTTCATCCTTCATGGTGTTGCCAGGGATGAGATCTTCACAAGCAACAGTGCTTGAAGATTCCTCAACCCTAAAATTTTCTGATGTATTTAAAATTCTTGAGATTTGAATGTTTCTGTAGAAAAAATAATAGCAGATATATCTCTTGAAATACCTGATGTAGCTTCCTTTGCAGCTCTGAAGGTCTACCTTAGTGAATCCCTAGCTCTTCTTAGGATCTCTTCTGGATCTGAAGTAGGTGTTACTGGTGGCCCTTTAGGGTTTTCTCTGGTACTTGGTCTTCTTGAAGCTACCTTATTCCAATGGAGTCGCCAGATAGATGATTACAAACAAAATAGTTTCCAGACTTTGTCTATCATCAAATTTGGATCTATTTCGTCTCCTAGGGAAGCTGAGCTTCAATCTCCTCTCCCCAGCAACGGCGCCAATTTGTTATCACTCCAAGAAACTCCTCTAGGTTGCAGCTCGAGGATGCCTGGTAAATTAAATGTTTTCAGGGTTTCCTAAATGGATCAAGTCAAGTAACCTATAGAGCCTCACACTCTCAAGACAGGCATGAAATTCAATCAGGGATAAGGCTTCTAACTAAAACTGTTCAGAGATTTGATAATATGGTGTAAAGATGGAGAACTTATCATGATGGCAGATTCATATATAAAATAGATATATATAAATGGCTAATCATAATAAGGAAGGTACTTATAATTCAAATCATCAATATTCCAATAGGATGATAGCTATCAGACATCAATAAACCTGAATAACACATTCAAGCATAAGCACAGAATAGACAGAAAATGGAAGCTGAACATATGATAGCGAAAGAGATTAAATTAGGTCATGAGCAATATGAGAAGCTTGACAATAGTAATGGTCTACAAGTCCCTGAATTCTAACCCTTTCAATAAAATAAGTCTTAGGCTTTATAGCATTCACAAAAATATTCAGATCCTGAAAAATTGGATCTGATTTACTAAAAATAGACAAAATAATTTTTTTTCCCTAATTAGGTCAAAAAACCCTAATTAACTACTAGTCTAACTAACTATAGAATTTGTTCATTGTTTGAACCTTTTCAGAACTAAAGTAAGTACTAGAAATCACTGCCATTAGTCCTCTACTGGTTAGGTCACTGTTTCACTTTGACAGTTGATTGTTGGTGACCTTTTTCTTCTTTTATGTCACAGCAAAACTGAAGCATACCTTCCCTGATGTTTTCTTCAACATCCTTCATCTTTATACTTTGTCCCTGAGCTATTCTTGTTTGCCCAAAACTAGTCCTTCATGTCAAAATTTGATATTATGCCTCTATCTACTTTCAGTGTTTAAGAGGCCAAATTATCAAAATTTTTAACTATCGAAAGCGGTGCTTTTGGTGGCTAATGAACTGCCTCCGCGTCCGCCTAAGCCACCGAAAGCCCTGTTCTTCAAAAATTCTTAGGTCACCTCCAAAATTGTTCTTGCAAGTTTGTCTGATTGTCTTTCTTATTTAGCAAGCTCTATGTTAGGAAGGTTAACAGCAACCTGGATTGATTCTGGAGGCTAAAGGTTTACTACACCTTCAGCTAGGCTTTCCAATATGAGGTGGGTGATAGGGTTTTACTTGGCCTCCTTCAGCTATAGCCTCTGAAGCCTAATCATTCTATACAGCCTTGTGTTGTTTTTCAAGTATCTTTTGTTTAGTAATTCTAGAAATATATACCTTTCTGTCATCTCTTGGTAAGAGTTGTGCAGCAGCTTATTCCTCCTGGTCAATGTAGCATTGTTTTTCTTTATCTCTCTTTCTAAAATTTCCATTTCATACACTTGCCTCAGTAACTGATTTATCCTTTGTGTCTTGAGCTTGCTAGAGGAATCCTTCTCTACTGGTTCATCTTGCTCTTTTGGTGTAGGTGATGGGATTTCTTCAATCTCTGCTATCAATTGCTCTGTTAGGTCAACTTTTGCCCTAAAAGTTTGGTCAAACTGCTGAAAATGGGGGCTCATAGATGTAGCTGGTTCTCCAAACCTATGACACCTCTGTATAAAATGAAAGAGGTTTTTGTAGAATGGTTTGTTGTGAGAAAATACCTCTCTTAGGTTTTTTAAATTCATTTTAAGTTTCCCGGGATATGGATTTCAAAAACATGTGTCAAACAAGAAATTCTGAGACCGAAAATTAGGTCTCATAGATGGATTGGATTCTCCCCATATGCAACACCTGTACGAAAATGGAGAGAGGTTATTGTTTTATTAATTTTTAGGAACAAAAACTCTAATATGTTTGCAAAATGATTCTCCAATCGCACAAAATAACCGTTTTAAAATGATGCATTTTCACAGTAAAACGCCACTTTCAGTGGCTTGGAGCGCCCTGAAATTTTGGTCTTAGCTGCCGAAAGCAGGGATTCCGGTGGCTAATGAACCGTTGGTATGTTCTCCTAGCCACCAAAAGTCCCTTTGCAACAAAATTTTATAAAAATGTGATCAACATGCTTTCGGTGGTTAACACCCTTCTTGGATTGTTCACTAAGCTGTTGAAACCAACACTTTTAGGTGGCTAATGAGTTGTTTGAAGTCTCTCCTAAGCCACCGAAAGTGATTTTACCATTTACTCGATCAAAACTGTTTTTGATGGTTAACCTTTATTCTGCGTTAAACTATTATCTGCCGAAACAAAGCCTCTCGGTGGCTAATGAGCTGTTAAGAACCCCGCCTAAGCCGCCGAAAGCTAAAACTTACAATTTCTTCAACCATAGCAAAACCAAAGACCCTCAATTTTTTATTCGTCTTTAAATATTTCATAACATGACTTGAATTCTTCTTAATATCAAAAAATAAATTGTATGAGTGAACTTATTGAAAATAAATTTATTTTGGGAGAAAACACATACCAAAGAAGAACTCTCTTAACTTCCGAAGAAGAAAAGGCGCACCCCTTTCGTCCTTATTCAGGGAGGTCCGAAAAAGGTTAAATTACTACCTACCCAATGCTCCCTCAAGAGCAACTTATAGCTTAAGTTTTAGGAGTGTGAAAGAAACAAGATCACTCGAAAAGATCCATTTGGTTATGAGGAATGGCGCTTACAACAGTAAACTCGATGCTTTGTTCTTAGTGTTTAACGAGCATGAGAAAGACATAAAGTACACTCGAAATATTTTTCATGTTTAGATCCATAGCACGAAAAAGATAAAACTAAGCTCATACCAGATGCTCCTTTTCCGTAAGTTTAGTCCCTCAGGTCCGGAAAAGTGATAAATCTATGCCTGAGAATACTCTTCTAAATTCCGTAGAAAAGAAAGCAATGTGTTCTAAACTAGGGTACTTATAGAAGGAAATCCTTATCCACGGAAGAACAATGGTATAAACAAGGTAAAAATGGTTAAAAACCATAGTCAGTGGTCAAAGTAGTGATCCTATGGTTAAGGCGGATTAGGTATAGATGCAAAAATGCAAATAAATGACCAACATCCTATCCTATATGAGTGAAAAACAACTTTGAGTAACCTCGGACCTGTTGCATTAGATAAACATAACATGCTATTAGTTTGATCTTTAATAGAAATTAAAACTATAGGTTTTAACCCACATTTTTAAATTATTTCTATAAATAGTTCAAAAATAGAAATCAAAATCACCATTTCATATTTTTACCCAATATAGGCAACTTTTACCTCTGACTTCAATCGCTCGGTGTGGACAAACCAGTGGACAAATTTCAAATCAACAAGTGCCAGGTAAATCAGCTCTTCCGCTCTTTCATTTCATCCATTCAATTTTTTAATTTTATGAAAAATTTTAATGTTTTAATTCAGTTTTAGAAAGGTCGCACTGTATATGTGGGTACGCAACTTACACGTGTTCTGTTAACACTCTATTTTTTAATAGTTGATTTAGGGGCCTGATAGGAGTTCGACGAGGGTCCCATTCCCTTGAACTTCATGTGAACCCCCCTTCAGGTAATCAAAGGTGCAAGGCAAAGAAGAAAATGGTATGTTCGCTGATGGCATTGGACGGGATCTAGAATCAAAGGCTGAGATCGATCGGAGGGTGGATCAATGGCTCCAAAACATTTCACGCGAGTGGACATGCTCGACCAAAGCCTTTTTTCCAAGTTGTGAAATGAAATAAAGAGCAGAAACATTCGATGGCCGAGATGAGATCTTGGTCAGGTATACGATCTTGGTCAATTTTGCGAACCATACTTGTACGAGTATAGCCACAATTTCAAATCGTGAAAGAGGAGTAGTGGTTACAAAGATCAACGGTCAAGAAAATAAAGAAAAGAGATCTACGGCCAAGGTTTATTTCACAATGTAGACTAGCAAGGTTGAAAACCAAGTTTTCTCATTGCGAAGAGTAATGGGGCCCACTCAAATATACAGCTACATGAAAGGTTCGGTCACGATCGACGGTTGAGAACATGTTACGATCCAAAACTACCGATGGCAATCAAACGAGAAAAGTTGGCGGTAGAAATAATGGGACGTGGACGGTGGATGTGAAATATTCCTCAAATCAGATGGCTAAGAAGGCTCCTAAGGTATAGGTTTTACATCCAGTGCGGAGATTCCATCAAAGGAGAGGTTCACGCGTTTAATCTTCCCCCATTGCAGATTGGCTGATTCCTCTGACACCATTCAGGATAATCCTAAGATGGAAGTCTTGTCCAGCGATGCTAATTTACCCGGTTAACAAGTGTTGCACATGATTCACTTAAAAGGAAGCAACAAGAAATATGGAGGTTTGATTTATTGAGGCAACAGACTCGGCATTTACACAATGGCCGAAGAAGGCGACAAACTAAAACAGCCCGACGCCACCATCAATGTAAGTTAAAGAGCAAGAAAGGTCAAATATGTAGCCCTTGAAACCAGCTTGGCAGCCACATGGGAGTTTTTTGGAATCTTTCCCATATCAGATAATATAATTGAACTTCAGAAGGACGAATCTCCATCCTGCCATCATACATGCCTCCATCACAGCGACCGATATTTTAAGGGTATAGCTCTTTCTGGGCCATTTCAGATCACCCTATATAACACCATCTTCCAGAGATCTTTGAGGCGTAGAAATTTGTGGATGATAAGAAGTATAGAGTTGAATTTTGAGAAGTGTCGAGTTCCTTCACAGAAAACCATGGCTGTATGGTTCGAGAAGTTAGTTCGTTAAGGGGTACTCTTGGTAGGCAAACATAGATCTGTGTCTTGGTTATCCATACCAGAAAATCACCAACCACCAGAGCACAGATGTTAAACACCAAGGTAGGTTCACTCGCTTCTACACAACCCAGTCTCTGGATGTGTTGTGCATGGGTTTTTACATCCCAGCAACATCCCTTCGACCCTCCTAGTTGCAGTCACGACCTCCGAACTCCTAGCTCACAGTGGTGGCAGAACTGTTGGAGAAAATGCTCGTTCTGGGACCATGTGGGTCCGAAGCCTTCGACACCACCCCTAGAGTCTCCACTTGACTGCTTTGTCGTGGGCAAGGAGAGGGTCAAACGCACACCCGACTGCATGGCTTACAGGAAAACCCTCCTCGTAGGAGGAAGAAAAAGCTACAAGGATGATAAGCTTCTTAATTCATTTATCATCACCAAGTGCATGACCACCTTTTTCCCAGCCTCCTCCTATAACAGTGTTACCAGATGAAGGATGGGTTAGGGAAAATGTCGGGCAGTGGGTCCGGGTCTTCTTGTCAACCTTTGAGCGACATGATCTGGAAGAAGCGGGCCAGTTGAAGAGACAAAAAGATATACCCAAAACGGCCTAAGTAGACAATTGGCCATCAGCGTGCCGCATGGGAATCACTTTCACAGAGTGGAATGGAAGAAATATTTGTGATGTCAGTCTACATTATCACGCACCGCGTCTACATAATGTTTATTGTTTATATTTATAAAACATGGCGATAGTTCCACTCCCTGTACTGTTAACGCATGATAGTGACTTGTAACAATTTTCAATTCTGTAGTCTCAGCACTAGAATAGTATAAATACACTCCTGATAGAGGGAGGAAAGAGTTATTTGATTAGATTGGCAAACATTCTCAGGCTGAGGCTCTCCATTGTAAATAAGATTTGATGCCTGTGTTTTGAATAAAATTGCAGAGGAATAATTGTTTCTCATGGTAGAGATTCATGTGTCGTTGCTTTTCCCAATATGTATTTTCCTTTACGTGCAATGTCCTTCCTGTTTTCATCCCAATTTGTTGATTGCTTTCATGTTTGCAAATTAGTGTATAACAGTTAGGAATTCATACTTGCTATGCTCCGGCTATTGTTCCAGACATTTATCAAGTTTTCTTCTAAAGTTGCGTGGAATTCATCTCGCTAGTGCTCCATGTGATGGGTTGTTCTCCCTCGTCCTCTAACCACCCGCTAAATATCTCCTGATTATGAAACCGACGGTTATCTTGCCTATGTTTGAAACCTTGCGCCATTCTTTCCCTTATGTGAATTTTCCCTACGCAAATTTTTGACTCCATTGCCAATGGTCCCTTGCCCTGATAATCCCACCATGCACCTCACATTAATACACTTTGTCCCATTCAGGATCCTATCCCCCTAATTATCCTTGATTGAAAATCTTACACGGAGTAGACTCCGAAGATGAACAAGCGATCCCTCTCTGATTGTGCAGGCCCAAAGGCGCAGCCTAAAGTGGTTCTGCTGTTGCCCGGGAGCAGGCCCTTCCCCTCGACCTTGGGGCTCAATCTCGGTGCCAACAAACTAAAGTCATTGCCAAGGACGAAATTGAATATCCTCCCTGGGAAAAACGACATGGTTTTAGATCTGGTTGTTGATGGTGAAAAATAACCAGACATCAAGAAGGTTGAGCACTTTTCACCTGGTGACTACACTCTTGAAGGATTCAGACTTCAGAGACTCCACCAGTGGTGTAACCTAGAAATCAAATGGCCGAGGAAATCTAATAGACTCCATCTGGAAAATGGACCCCTTATAGAGCCTAGAAATGCATAGCGAAAGGTCAAGATACTCGAGTCTACGTTTCTTCCAGGATGCCTTGTCCTATCTTGTAAGTTTGTTCTTATCTTTTCCTAGATTTATCAAAACAACCTTCTATCGTTTAGCTCATTCTGAGCAGAGCTATGAATATATTCCTATTTATCCTTCTTTACGAACCAAAAGCATTGTGTCATCCTATACATCTGATTATGGCCTAATTTTTTATCCAGGGGATCACAATGTCAAAGTACACCCCTGTAAAATTCACGAAACCTCAAACGATAGCTTAGCTATTGTGCCTAACCTTGTCTCTCCCATTTCTACAAGCCAGTACAAACCACTACAACTGCCTCCCATCCTCCATAATTTTCTCACGAGATATTACAAATACCTCCCCAAGTTTGACACAGAATCCCAAGACTTGACTGCTGAGAAACATTTACAAGCCTTTGAGCATTTCTCTGACCTTTTTGAAATAGAACATGATGATGTCTGCATGCAGGATTTCACCCTATCCTTGCAAGGAGATGCGAAAGTATGGTTTAAACACTTGTAGCCTAAGTCCATCAACACTTGGGAAGAGTTTTCTTGCACCTTCTTAAAGTTTTGGGGTAGGAGAAGGCCACTGGAGCCAACACTTTCAGAGTTTTATTCCCTGAGGAGGCATGAGGGTGAGGCCATATCTAGTTTTAACAGAAGATTTGCAAGCTTTTATTATAACATGCCTAAGGAAGTCCAACCTCTTGAGAACACTGCTAAGATCTATTATGTAGCTTCCTTTCCTCCTAACCTATCCTTGTTTTTTTTGGAGATAAAATCAACCACCCTACAACATATCATCGTTGATTGTTTGGAGGTTGAGGAAAACCTTACGATGTCCAAGAAATTGTCAGATCAGGACCATGGTGGTGAAATAAAAGATACATTCAAATTGTATGGGCCCTACAAGCACAATGGGAAAGTCTCTGGCTCGTCAAACCTCTCTCCTGGTATACAGAAAGATGACCAGCCCGATGCAGGAGTAGGTAGTCCTGCAGGACTGTTCTATGAAGAGGGTGACCTGCACCGCCCCTGGTCCTCAAAGGATGATTTTAAGAAGGAATTTGGCATGCCTATGTATGATTAATATGCGGAAGAGTACCTACAAAATATGCCTGACGAGCCAGCTGTTGAAATAAAGCTTGCTGATGAAAAGATTCAAGATGCAATATGAGAGCAGAAGGTTGAAGCAGGAAAGGATGATAAGGGCACTAGAGGTGATAGCCTACCCTTATGTTATAACTCTTTTGAATTAATACAACACATGATTAAAGCCTCCAAAAAAAAACAGAAAGAAGAGTAGATGGCACAGACCAGAATCCTGTACAGGAAAGAAGACGATAAGAAGAAGCAGCCAAGCGATTCCTCTCATGCATGACTAATACATTGGGAATTTGTAATGAAGGGACAAGCTATGAAGACAGATGCAACAGCCTCCAAATAAACATGTTTTTTGATATTCTGCCTTTAATAGCACCACCTCACATAGGAGGAATATGCCTACTCGGTTCCACTGGAGAAGCAGGGGATCTCCCTCTTGAATCACATCAAGCTCTTGTTGTAGAAATTTCGAGCAAGAAGCAGGCTATTCCATTGAATAAATATTCTGTGGGTCCTCTTCTACAATATTCCAAGTGTCATCCTGATGAATCTCTGGATGGATTTCCCATGAGCAAGTGACCGAACCTGCTAGAGGTTGCCATGTTTTCTATGACCCCGTGGCTAAATACATAGAGGTTCTAGGCGAAGGAAACAATTGGTTACATCCCTGCTTTGAAGATCAGTTTGTTTTTCATTGTCTTTTCCCATTATCTATTTCATTTATGTCCATCAAGCACAATAAAAGAACAAAACTATTAGGCAAGTTGCTTGATTGGCTTCATTGGAAGTCTGATTTCACTTAATCGGACTTGTGCACAAAATTAGGTAGAGTAGGTAGGAAAAAATAAGCTCGGTAGTTATCGAGCATTTCCTTCATTACTGTTTTAGTTTTTTTTCATTTTCAGTCACAAGCACAGGTTTACAGTCACCAGCATTATTTGCAAGAGTGGAATGAATTCGCTGAAGTAGTAAGTCGGAGCAGAATGGAGATGTCAAAGAAATATTGAAGGAAGCCCAATGGTTTTGGCACTTGGTTTACGGGGGTTATTTGCTACCTCACTGGGAGGATAGCATCCCTCGTGGAGCCATTTGTTAACACTCTGTTTTTTAACAGTTGATTTAGGGGCCTGATAGGAGTTCGACGAGGGTCCCATTCCCTTGAACTTCATGTGAACACCCCTTCAGGTTATCAGAGGTGCAAGGCAAAGAATAAAATGGCAGGTGCGCTGATGGCATTGGAAGGGATCCAGAATCAAAGGCTGATATTGATCAGAGGGTGGATCAATGGCTCCAAAACATTTTGCACGAGTGGACATGCTTGACCAAAGCCCCGTTTCCAAGTTGCGAAATGAAATAAAGAGTGAAAACCTTCAACGGCTGAGATGAGATCTTGGTCAGGTCTACGGTCTCGGTCAATTTTGAAAACCATACTTGTACGGGTATAGCTGCAATTTCAAATTGTGAAAGAGGAGTAGCGGTTACAAAGATCAACGGTCGAGAAATAAAGAAAAGAGATCTACGGCTAAGGTTTATTTCACAATGCAAAATAGCAAGGTTGAAAACCAAGTTTTCTCATTGCTAAAAGTAATGGGGCCCACCTGGATCTACGGCTGCATGAAAGTGTCGGTCGTAATCGACGGTTGAGAACATGTCACGATCCAAAAATTCCCGTGGCGATCGAAGGAGAAAAGTTGGCAACAGAAATAATGGGGCGTGGATGGTGGACATGAAAGATTCCTTGAATCGGATGGCTGACAAGGATCCCAGGGTATAGGTTTCACATCCAGTACAGAGATGACAAAAAGTAGAGGTTCACGCGTGTAATCTTCCCCCATTGCATATTGGTCAATTCCTCCGACGCCATTCGGGATAATCCTAAGATGGAAGTCTTGTCCAGCGACGCTAATTTCCCTCATTCACAACTATGGCATGTGGTTCACTTAGAAGGAAGCAACAAGAAAGATGGAGGTTTGATTCATTGAGGCAACAGACTAGGTGTTTACATGATGGCCAAAGGAGGCGATGAACTAAAACATCCCGACACCACCATCAATGTAAGTGAAACAGCAAGAAGGGTCAAATCCGCAACCCTTGAAACCATCTTGGCAACCACACAGGAGTTGTTTGGAATATTTCCCATATTAGATAATATAATTGAACATTAGAAGGAAGGATCTCCATCCTGCCATCACACATGCCGCTATCACATCGACTGATATTTTAAGGGTATAGCTCTTTCTGGGCAGTTTCGGATTGCCCTATATAACGTCATCTTCCGGAGATCTTTGAGGCATAGAAACGTGTAGACGATAAGAAGTATAGAGTTGAATTTCGAGAAGTGTCAAGTTCCTTTACAGAAAACCATGGTTGTATGGTTCGAGAAGTTAGTTCAACAAGGGGTACTCTTGGTAGGCAAACATGGATCTGTGTCTTGGTTATCCATACCAGAAAATCGCCAACCACTGGGGCACAGATGTTAAACACCAAGGGAGGTTCACTCGCTTCTACACAACTCGGTCTCTATATGTGTGGTGCATGGGTTTTGACATCCCAGCGACATCCCTATGACCCTCAGTTGCAGTCATGACCTCCAAAATCCCAACTCAGAATGGTGGCAGAACTGTTGGAGCAAAAGCTTGTTCTGGGACCAGGTGGGTCCGAAGCCTTCGACACGACCCCTAGAGTCACCACTTGACTGATTTGTCATGGGAGAGGAGAGGGTCAAATGCACACCTGGCTACATGGGTTATAGGAAAACCCTCCTCGTAGGAGGAAGAAAAAGGTACAAGGATGATAAGCTTCTTAAGTCGTTTATCATCACCGACTGCATGTCCACCTTTTTCCCGGCCTCCTCCTATAATAGTGTTACCAGACGAAGGATGGGTCAGGGAAAATGATCGGGTAGTGGATTCGGGTCTTCTTGTCAGCCTTTGAGTGACGTGATCTAGAAGAAGCAGGCTGGTCGAAGAAATAGAAAAATATACCCAAAACGGCCTAAGTAGACAATTGGCGATCAGCATGCCGCATGGGAATCACTTTCACGGAGTGGAATGGAATAAAGATCTGTGCTATCAGTCTACGTTATCATGTGTCACATCTCCATAATGTTTATTGTTTATATTTGTAAAATGTGGTGATAGTTCCACTCCCTGTATTTTTAACGCATGATAGTGACTTGTAACAATTTTCAATTCAGTAGTCTCAGCACTAGAATAGAATAAATACACTCTCGATAGAGGGAGGAAAGAGTTAGTTGATTGGATTGGGAAACATTCTTGGGTTGATGCTCTCCACTGTAAATAAGATTTGATGCCTGTGTTTTGAATAAAATTACAGAGGAAGAATTGTTTCTCATGGCAGAGATTCATGTGTCGTTGCTTTTCCCAATATGTATTTTCCTTTACGTGCAATGTGCTTCCTATTTTCATCCCATTCTGTTGATTGATTTCATGTCTGCAACTTAGTGTATAACAGTTATGAATTCATACTTGCTATGCTCCGAATGTTGTTCTAGAAATTGATCAAGTTTTCTTCTAAAGTTGCATGGAATTCATCTCGCTGATGCTCCATGTGATGGGTTGTTCTCCCTCGTCCTCTAACCACCCGCTAAATACCTCCTGATTGTGAAACCGACGGCTATCTTACCCCTGTTTGCAAACTTACACCATTCTTTCCCTTATGCAAATGTTCCCTACGTAGTTTTTCGACTCCATTTTCAATGGTCTCTTGCCCTAATAATCCCACCATGCACCTCACATTAATACACTTTGCCCCATTCAGGATCTTGGCCCCCTGATTATCCTTGATTGAAAATCTTACACGGAGTAGACTCCGAAGACGAGCGAGAGATGCCTCTCTGATTGTGCAGGGCTGAAGGCGCAGTCTAAAGTGGTTCTACTGTTACCTGAGAGCGGGCCCTTCCCCTCGACCTTGGAGATCAATCTCGGTGCCAATATGTTCTATATGCAACTTTCCTGAAGGAAACCCGCATATGTTACATGACATGTCCAAAGGACAGTCGCGTATACTGCGCGACATAGAAAAAGTAAACCTAGGTCCAAAAATAAATGTTTTTTAATGATTTTTAATGTTTCATATTGGCTTTATGGACAGGATAAAACATGGTGTTGGAGTGGAGGGAGAGGGGACATGAAAGCATGGACCAAGATTCACTTTAAAGAGCCCCCATGGTGCACGCATTGCGGCAAAGTGGATTGCTAAAGTTCTTTTGTACTTCACCTATGCGATCTAATGTCCATTTGCTGGAGCTTTAGATCAAATACTGGGATCATGATCTAGGTGCATTGGACCTATAAGGTGAGATTCTAGAAATTGCACTAGAAGACATATATTTCATTACGGGTTTGTCACTGCAGGGAACACTTGTCAACCTGAAGGGTACTGGCAGAGGCGGTGACCTTCTAAGTGTTCAGGACTATATCAATACTTACTGCATGCCCAGTACTCAAAAAAGGGGTACTTGCATCCCTATTGCACATATTCGTAGCTTTTTATTACAAGTGTTGCTAAGCACAGTAGTGAGGGTTGCAGGATCGTCATCACTCCATCTTGCAACTCGAAACCAGATGAGGATTGTTATGGAGTGCCTATAGGGAGCTTTATTTGACTAGTGCTCGAGACTAATCTCGATAATGAAGAAGAAACTCTCTGACTACAAGATAGGACGATTGAAGAAATTTGTCTATTCTAGTATATTGGTGGCCTTTTTCTTTTAGAGAGTGCCTGGTCTCAGCCCTGCATTACCTCTACCAACTTTCTCTCCCTATCAGCCTAGACTGAGTAGGTGGGGAGAAATTTTTCTCCGCTAGGGCGGCAATGGTTCAGTTAAGAGTGTCTACGATGATGACTTCTAATTTTGGTGGGAATGGCAGCTACCGACATTGGAGAAGTTTCCATATGTTGGGATGGATTTTTAGGGTGACAATGACCTTGTCCTCCCTCCTAGAGGAGCATGGGGAGCATCAGGTATTTTATCTTTTCAAATTTTTAAATTTTTATGAATTTTTAATCATAAAAGATAATACATATGTATAAATTTTTTAATCCTTTTAATATTTAAAATGCAGATATTGGACCAATCCACCCTGATGGGAATCCTCGTATGTATGTACAACCAGTGGCAGGAGAGGATCAGGGTTTAATCAGGTTTCTTGAGGGGAAACTGGCTAGGATTACCCAAAGAGTCCCTACTTTACGCATTGAGCATATCCCTGCCATTATGTAGGAATTAGTAGTTGGTATTCCACCCACCTGGATACACCTTATGAGGAGGGTAGCCAAGGCAGTACTTGTTTATATAGAGGCCGCGGAGGTTGCTGCAGCTGAGGAAGATGAGGAGGCTCAGGAACAGGATGACCAGGGTAACCAAGGTGACCAGGGTGGTTAGAGTGATCAGGGTGACTAGGGTGGTCAAGATTAGACCTACTAGCATTTTATGGATTATGATCCAATTTTTGTACACTTTTGTATATTTATACAGCTATGACTGGATCTGAGGATCAAGAACTTGGCCTGCCTATATGGATAGATATTCATATATATATATATATATATATATATATATGCCAGTTTATTTACATGTGTTTTATAATGTATCTATTGTGTATTTTTATGAAATATGTGTTAAGTGCCAATCCAAGATATAATTCGCATATGCATCAGTTAATGAATTTTGATTTCTTGGAATATGATTAAATGTGATAAAATCAAAATCTCTTTCCAATAACCTAAATTACATGAACTGACGTAATAAAATAGGGTTCCGCACCTGATAAGCTCGATTGAGCTGAGAAACCACCAGTTGAGAGTCAAGTCTGACTTCCAGCTGGGTGATACCACGTGACAAGGAATCCCATAAATCTCATGATGGCCCTGTATTCATCCACATTATTAGTAGCAGGGCCTAGGCAAACATCTCCAGAGGAAACTAGTTGTCCTGAGGGTGAGTAAATAACCCATGCGGCTGAAGCCAGGTTGCAAGTGTGATGACTAGTGCCATCTATAAAACCTATGAACCACTCAAAGGACATCTATAACAACCAACAGATTCTATAAGAACACAAACCGGCGAGCTATTGTACATAAATTTACATACAATAAAAATACAAGAAAAATTTCTAAGCCTAAGAATAGTACATCTTCAGGTAGAGCCCATTTCTAGGCTTAGGAAGCTTATTCCCCTCGAAATCAGTTAATCCATACGCACCTTTCTTTAAAAATGTTGACACAACATATGGCCCTAACCACATAGACCTAAATTTCCCTGCTCCTAGGGGTTCTTTGTCTTAGTCCCATAGCAAGACCAGCTCCCTTCAGAAAATATCCTAGGTTTGACTCACTTATCATATTGATTTTTCACCCTGTTTTTATGAGCCTCGTTTGTAGTCAACGCATATCTACGTTGCTCACCTAGATGTTATAAGTGTAAGAAACGTTCCTCTAGCTCAATCGTATCAGGTCACACATGAATGGAAATTTTTAAAGACGGGATTTCGCATTCAACCGGGGTTACTACTTCCACCCCGTGAATGAGTTGGAAAGGAGAGAACCCCATGGTAGTTTTTACATTGGTTCGATAAGCCCAAAGTGCAGGATACAGAATGATGTGCCAATTTGATCGGGCTACATTAATAGTATGCTTGAGAATATTCTTCAAGGTATTATTTACTTCCTTGACCTGACCATTTGCTTGTGGGTAGAAATTAGATGAATGTTCTTGTTTAAACCCTAGCATAGTAGCCAATTCAATCGTCATGTTGTTTTGGAAGTGATTTCCATGGTCAATGACAATCTCTTTAGGAATACCGAAACGTGCGATAATTTGGTTAAAAACAAAAAAAACTGTAGTTTCCCCGTCAGCCTTATAGGTGGGAATTGCCTCTTCCCACTATGTGAAGTAATCTATAGCGACAATGATGTATTTGTGCCCCCCAGCAGAAACTGGGTTGCACGTCACGTAATATATCCCCCACTTGGTGAAGGGGCCCACTGTGATGATGATAAATAATGGAACAGTATGTGACCGCATCTTTCTGGTGTAAAGCTGACAAGGATGACATCGCTTCACAGCTTCTACACAACCTTTAAAGACCGTGGGCCAGAAATAACCAGCACGTAAAACCTTCTGGGTTGTTGCTAACCCAAATAAATAACCCCCATGTACTCCACTATGGGCATCATTTAGGACAAGCTTAACCTCTTTGTGGGTGAGGCATCGATGCAAAATAGAGTCTACCCCTCTACGATATAAAGTATCTCCAATAATGAGGTAGTTTTTCGCATGTGTGCATAATTTACGTCGTTATTCTTGCGAAAAGGTTGCAAGACACTTCAGAGTCTGGAGATAGATAATTATATCTCCATACCAAGGGTCAAAGGTGGAAATAAAGAAAATATCCTCATCTGGGAATGAGTCTTCTTCAATTGCTATATCTTCTTCAATAGGAAATTTTGCAATTAGTTCTGCAAAAACCAAGGATATTTTGGATTTGGCGGATTGAAAATCCAAGTCAAACTCCTGGAGAATGACTATCCACTTGTTGAATTTTCCTCCAACTATGTGTCAGGACAAAACGTACTAGAAAGGATTGACATCTACCACTACTACTGTAGTCCTCGGCAAGATATAGTGACGTAAGCTCTGAACGGCATTGGCACAGCTGCTAAGGCCAAATTTTCGACGTGGGAGTACCTAAGTTCAGGGCCAGACAAAGCATGGCTAAGATAGTAGATGACATCTCTTGGATCTTGTCATCCTCCTAGCACTACCCCAATGGTCGACTCGGATGCAGCCAGATACAATATAAAACCATGAGATTAATCTAGCAGATGCAATAATGGTGTCGACAACAAGGATTTCTTTAATGCCTCGAAAGAAAGTTGTGCGGTTTCATCCCATACAAATGGAGTGTCCTGTTTCAACAAGCGCATGAAACCTTTAGTGATCTTGGCATAATTCACGATAAAACATCGAAGAATTTTAGACTTCCCTTGTAGGCTCTGAAATTGCCTGATGGAACGAGGAGGAGGAAGATTTACAATGGCCTCAAATTTGAAAGGATCCACCTGAATACCTTTGTTAGAAACAATGAACCCAAGAAGCCTACCTGAATCGACACTAAAAACACACTTGTGAGGATTCAAGAGTATTTTGTAATGCCTGCATCATTCAAAAATTAAACACAAGTGATCTGGGTGATCGATCCTCTTGCGAGAATATGTTGGCAGATCATCTAGGTAGGGTTCGACAATAGACTTAATGTCATGAAAGGCAAAATTCATTTCCTGCTGAAAGGTATCCCCTACATTTTTCAATCCAAAAGGAATTTTCTTGTATGCAAATGTACCCCAAGGACAAATAAAATTTGTTTTATGTTGCTCTTCCGACTTGATTTGAATCTGATTATACCTGGAGAAACCATCCATAAACGAAAATACTTCACTCCCCACACATGCATCAATGATTTGATCTATGAATGGTGTGAGGTAGTTATCCTTTGGACAAGCTTTGTTTAAATCATGAAATTCAGTATAGACTCATATTATCCCTTGATTTTTATTAACAGGAACAGGGTTGGATACCCATTCTGTCAAAGCTATCGAGTAAATAAAACCATCTTTCAACAACTTTTCAACGTTAGCTTTAATAGTTGTCGCTTTACGCGGATTGACAGGTCTAAGTTTTTGTCAAACTGGTATGGCGTCGAGATAGGTTCAGATTTCATGTTTGACTATCGATGGATCTATGCCTGGAATCTCCTCATATGACCAGGAAAACATGTTGCAGAACTCCTTAAACAAGGCTGTATAGATAGCAATATCCTCAAGAGAGCAGTTTGCACCAATATATACACTTTCCATGACGTTGGAGTTCACAGAGATGTTGATAGGAATAGTAGTGGAAATGTTTGCCATATGCCCCTCAGCAAAGATTCCCTCCCTTGGTAAGGGGTTGATTGGTATATCAGCATCGTCTTCCAATCTCACATGGAACTCTTGATTTTCAATCCTGCTTAACTATGGAAGAAAGTAGGATCTGTGATGAAGATCTTTGCAAGTCTTATCTCGTCTGCTCATAGCTTCCAAAATGGCTTCATCTGAAGGAAAAGCCATATATAAGCAATCATCAGTATACAAAGAGTTCTCTGCCCAAGCAGGCAGATAGGCTTCTTTCGGCTCCTCTGAGACTGTAGGAGGAACTGAAACAGGATCAACAGTGGTGTTAATGATAGCTTGATAAGCTACTTCCACTTCCAATAAGGGCACTTCAGGCTCATTGCAGGAAGGAAGGACCCAAGGATATGTTCTATCGCCAATCGTTGCAATGGGCTTCCCTACACTAGTAGAACCTAAATAATTAATTGCAGCTGGGATACCAAATGTTCCCATTAATGATGAATACATTCCATCCCCTAAGCTCTCTAAAGAAGGTTTGACCTGATTAACCAATGGCACGGTGCACTCATTAGTTTCCATGCGTCCCTTCCGATTGAAACTAAGTTGGTCTACTGTAACCAACCTCCCTTCATGTGGAAACACTACCACCCGAAGAACGAACGATGCAATAGCAGAAATGGAATAAGTCCAACTTCTCCCCAGAAGCAAGTTGTAATCCAACGGTGCATCAATTACCTCTACTTCAACAGACACTTCCTTCCCTACCAAATTTATCTCGAAAGCTGGTAGGATACCATGTGTACGAAATGACCTTCTATCGAAAGCAGTAGGTAGGGTGTTTGATGGAACTAGCTCTGGAGATCCAAGAGCCTTCCAGCAAGACAAGGACATGACACATGTGGAAGCACCCTCATTGAAAAATGACCTTCCAATGGTTTTTCCTCCTTGGATGACATCTATCGACAAGGCCACATGATACGGCAGGTGAATTTTGACATCTGACAAATTAAACTTCACCATGAGGCTCGATGAATCCATACTACCTAAGGTAGCTAAGAGTGCATCTCGCTAGGTGGGACAAATTTGTAACACCTCCAAAGCTGGCATCGCACAAGGAGTTTGGGATAAATATTCAACTACAGAGTAATTGGATGCAGCCCTAGAATTAGGATTGTATAATGCTTTCTTGAAGACACCTTTTGGTAGCTTAGGCACGGTTTCAACAGGTTTTTCAATTGTGAGAGGGTTAGAAGTTTCACCTATAGACTTACCCTTCTCAGGATCCTCTGTCTCATAGTTCTTGTTTCTAGTCTGGAGTAAGGTCTGGGATCGAACCATATTGATATAGTTATGGTCAGGGGCATTAGCAGTGACCCTGCTACATTAGAAGCTGAAGTTGAATTCTGTCCTTGGGGAAAAGGATCCTCTAGGATAGTCGGTTGTTGATTTTTTAGCAGCTTTTAAGCTTGATCCATAAGAGGGCATTGATGGGTTAGGTGATCTTCCTTGCACAACTTACATGGAAATTTCACCTTCTTCTTCTCTTTTTTTCCCCCATCATCATTATTTGTAGGTTTTTCCTTGTTTTGGTTACCCTCGCCTTTATTCCCCTTTTTCTTTTTCCCACCGGGAAGTTGATTTCCCTTTTGGGAGGATTGAGCAAAAAAATTTCATTTTGGGATGACGGGGTAGCCTTTGTTGCCTCCGTTGTAGAGTGTTTAACAGACAACTCATTGAGTTGTTTTGCCAAATATTCTACAGTGGGATATTTAACTAAACCAACCACACCATCAGCATGGGGTCCAAGCTTAGGTTTCTCGACACTATGTGTTGGCCTCGATGCATAAGGGATGATTTCTTATAGAATCCTAGACCAAGAGTATATCAGATCCATTTTTTTGGACCTGAGGATAGCCTCTTCCTCATCAGTTACTCCCGAAGTGGATACATCCTTAGATATATACAGTAATAAGGACTTAAGGAACCATTCTAATAAAAACTTGGGAGGGATAGTGGCCTTAATGAACCTCTTTTGCCTTCACCACTCTTGGATGTCATCTGAAATGTGAGTGACTTTGTCCTACTGAAAGGTGGAAAATAAGTCTGTGTGGGCATCATACCGAATAGGAAGTTGGAAATGGTTAAGGAACACATTAGCTAAGTCCCAAAAACTACCAAACGCAGCAGAGGGAAGTTCAATGTACCACTTTGCTGTGGCACTAGTCAGAGTTCTTTGGAAAAATCTCAACCAAACAGTGTCATTATTCAGTGAGTTGGAAGAGCACCACAAGTGAAAGGTGGTGATATGTGCCCCTGGGTCTTCACCAACTTTTCCTTCAAATTTTGGAATATTGGAGTGTAACTTGGTAGGGACATGTGGCCAGGTGGCATCATGTCTTAGCGGGTCATTCATTAACTTGGACAAATCTAAAAAATTCAAAGTTGTCAAGAAAGGAAGCTTGGGCCTAACCAGAGCTTGAAAAGTACCATCTTGGGAAGTAGAAGGACTGGCCCCCTAGTTCCCAAAGGTAAAGGAGAGGTTTCCCCCAGCTACCTATTGTGAAGTAGTCGAACTACTTTGAAAAGGATTCCACCCATAAGCCAATGGATTATTCATATGTGGTGCAGTGTATGTGGTTTGAGTTACTCCAGTTGAAACTGGAGTTTGAAAAACAGGAGCAGGTATGCCTCCACTAAAAAATGAGAAAGGAGAGCTCGTGAAAGGAGACAAAACCAGCGTTTGAAAACCTTGACCATAAGGGTTAGTGTTTACAAAATGCAGCCCTACATAAGAAGGTGTGGGGCCTACATATGGAGTGGATGGGGGAATGTGCCCCCCATTCCAAGGAAAACCCTAGACAAATAAAGAGGATCCAACAGGATCACTCTGAGCAGTGTGTGCAAAAGAAAGTGAAGCAGAAGGTACACTAGGAATCCCAATGACCAACCCACCAGAAGTGCTTGCCACATTTGTGGAAGCCAGTGGTTAAACCACTTGATTGCTGGAGTTAAGGGAGTATCAGGTATACTTGTTCTAGGAGTACCAACAGGGGGAGGTGGCACTCCTTCAGCCAAAATAGCTGAGATGGGGGTAGAAGGACTTTCTCCTACACTAGACATTAGTCTGCTCATAGGAACACCAATCACAAGTGAATTGAAAAGACAAACCTGGACGACCACATGATTGTTTAGCTCAGTAAGAGGTGAATTAAATTTTCTGGCAAACTCGTCATCCTGCAAGTCTTCTATCTCTACTGTGGTTGTATCAACCCGGTTTGTCCTAAGTTCTGGTTCACCCAAAACTTCACTAATTCCTACCGGTTCAAAGGAACCATCTGTGTCTATTCTGCACCTTTGACGGGGCGATGGAGGCTCTACTATAGTAAATGGAAGAAGGTTTTGCAACCTTCTTGACCTTCTAAGCGGTTGGTCCTCCACAATTGGAAATTTTAATCAATAAAATTCACACACCCTAAGTTCGGCTAAACACAAACAAACCACATAGCAATCACTACAAAATTTCTTAAAGTCACCACAGACACAAAGGGTAAAGATATTCTTTCCAAAAGAAATTTGAAAGACAGTTACTTGGCGTCCTTGTAGATTTTCTTAGGCACAAGCGGAGGAATCACCCACCACCTTCCCACACCTTCTACCGGGGTTACCTTCCAATCTCATCCAAGGTCAACCAGAAATAGCCTTCTGGTGTACCTAGGTATGAACCCTAGATGTCAAAGATACTAAAGGCTACCTCAACTATATTGACAGTATGGGGGGGCAGTCGCAATCTTGGTTCGTATACATGGGTAGGGTAGCAAATCTTGAAACCCTGTCAACACCAAGCACCACACGGGGTCGGGAGGGTGGTATAGACAGAAATCCCCAGATGTGAAAAAACCTTGGTCTACGCTTTGACAAGGAATCGGAGGGTTATCTCCTTAGTCCAAGCCTCCATGTGGCCCCGTGCTTAACTCTCGTTTGAGAGGATCTTCCCATATACAATCAACACATAAAAGGGTTTACCTATCGATTGGCCAACTACGTCTGAATTTAAACACTTGTGGAGAGTTTAAACTCCCTATTCCGCAAGTCTAGCCTAAGCTAGTTGGTGTATGAGCCTATAAAATAAAACTTACTAATAATTTTTTTAATTATATCGTTCATTTTAAGGGTTTTTCTTAGTCTGAAGGTAAATAGCATGAAAGACTGTGATGTTATAGACTCAATAAGAAGAAGTAAAATGATGTATAAAGCAAATTGCAACTACTTAAACCAAATTTCTTTTCTTTTTGCAAATATAAGATAATGAAATTGAAACTAAGTGTGAGAAAAACTAAGACTTCCTTTTATAATTTTTGAAATTTTATTTGAAAAATACTGAAAAGAAAACAACTAAGTGCAACTAAATGCAAAAGTATAAAATGTTTTTCCTTCACTTTTTTCAAATTCTTCAAAAATTACAATGCAACTAAATGCAAATTATTGAACAAGTTTGAATAATCAAAGCATATAATAAGTAAAATGAAGTATATGGGACCCAAAATAACCAAATTCAACCAAACAAGAAGAAGACTCAGAAAAAACCTAACTTGGAGAAACTATTGAACTCGAAAAGTCCACTAGATTCACAAAAGAACAAATGCCACAATGACACTACAAAATGAAGTACAGAGTACAAAGTATCCAAAGCCCTGATCACTGACCTAGACACAAAGCACTGAACTTATCACCCAAGCAGGAGGACCAACCTCAAATCACTAAATGAAAGAAAATTCAAACAAAGAAAGCTCAAAGTCTTGAAAACAAGCAAAAAGGTGTGGCATACAAGACTTTAGACTCACAGAGTCATGCCAACAATAGAAGACTCCAAGCAAGCAAAAAATAAAACAAAACAGGGACAAGGAAACCCTACCCAAATTTTATGCTGCTACAGGATATACATGACTTTGTATGTAGGAAACCCGCATACCATACGCGACTGTCTTATAGAGAAACCCACGTATACAAGGTGATATACGTGAATGTGTATAATAGCAACCTGTGTATCCAACTAAAAAAAAAAAGAAAAAAAAGAAAAAAAAAATAATAGTAATGGATTCTGGGCATACTAAACTGTAAATCAAAAGCAAGATAAAAGACCACACTCAGAATCAGAACAAAGGCTGGTAAATAACCTACAGAATAAACCCACAGTGGGCTGGGCTCCCCAACGGAGTCGCCAGTTTTGTTGTACAAGAGATTTCACCCTTGTAACCTATGGTTTTGGGTTACCAACTTACTATTTAGACTTGCATACAATCAGCTTTATAGAAACTGGAATGAGAATAGGAAGATATCTTGGCTTACCCGGTTTATGACGATTGATCCAAGCTTGGTCTTCTCTTGTTCCAATCCTCTCTAAAGCTTCTATGGATGCTTCTCTTCACCTGCAAAGAGCCAATTCTTCAAGCAATATCTCATATATATATAAATCATAGGTTAGATGAAAAGCATATTAATAACATCATTGAACATATTCATTAAACCAAAATACATGAGACAAACACAATACAACATTGGAACAAGAATTCTCTTTATTAACAAAAGGTGAATGGATAAGAATACAACCTAGCTTCTGACACAAGGACTCCTCTACAACCAAGGACTCTGAGTTCTGCTGCTCCAATACTCTGAAGGTATACCACCAGCATAACTTTGCTCTTCAAAAATTGATTGATTAGCCCCATCCCAAGGCCTCTATTTATACTTTGGGAAATAGATAGGTTGCAAAGGTTAGGATGGTTGAGATAGTTGGGATAGTTATGGATATGGACCCAAATAATCTCTTCTAATCGTGATTTATATTTTTTAAGGTCAAATTAAGGTATACGTGAGTATTAATATAGGCAATTTGTGTATGATACGCTTGTTTCTCAAAGGGAACTCGCGTATGCAAGGTATACGCGGGTTGTAATGCATATACTCACATATGATACGTGAGTTTCAATGCACATAGTCACGTATGCAAACCAAAACACAAAATAAAAATATGTAAGGTTGGTTTGAGGATAATGCATCAAATGTCATGCACATCTATAGTGTTTTGGCCACTTTAATCCAAATTGTCCTCTTGTGTACCGACGTGATGAATGTCAGCACTCGAACGGAGAAGTGTCATTTTGGCTGATAACACACGTGTACAAGGCTCTACTGTGATTGGTTACTCTTCAGACTCCATCTTCAATATGGCAGTAGTCCATCGAAGTCTCACCCTCTTACAACAACGGTCGGCTATCCTTTTCCGCAATGAGGTCTTTCAGTTTAAAGACTCACCCTGGCTCATATAACCGACATCTCCCTCGGTTCAAGAATGCGGGGCCTTTTGTCTCTTCGATTTTCTATGCCATTTCTCTATCTTCTGGATTTCTGAGGTCACAACCCATGAATAGTTTCAGCATTTTGATACTGAGGGGTTTAAGCACATTGTCATCATGTCTCATTGGAGCGTTTTTTTGTGTAGGTGTATGATATCTGCTTGAATGTAATTGTCATCTTTTGAAATTCCTGCAAGATTGTGTGATGTCTTCTCATGTACATGATCTTGGTCGTGACCGACTACTTGTAGTTTGACTGAATTAACATGACTCAACTTATAATGGTTGACAAGAGACCAACTTGATTTACATAAAATGGAGGGGATCGCCTGCCTCAAAACAGAATCATGTTTAACCTCCTCTTGACTTTAAAAATTTAGAGTCACGTTGGTAGAGTGGCCTAATCAACATAACATGGGATCCAATGTAGACTTATTGACAAAACTCCAATTACATTTGAATTATAGACACTTTTTTTAAATCGACCATGTTTGGCACCGACCCTAATGGTTCAACGAAATCATATAATGATATAACCCACCAAATAATTAAAACATCGATTTTTTCTTGATAATATGTAAACATTTAGAGGAACTTATTCTTACAAAAATAGCTCAACCATCAACATTGTTAAGTATCGACCATATGAGGGCCACACAAAATATTAATTTAAGATAAGTTGCACCATCGACCATACATCACCGACTAATGAGCTCGACTACCATCGACCAAACCTATGAATTGTGTCAGCCAAAACCATTATGGCCTGAATATATTATAATGAATATATAATTTGGCAACAAAAGTAAAATAGAGGAAACCTTCATAATGTAGGTCATCGAAATGTTAGGAGAAACCACTCCAGGTCGACTACTGACTGTCTCGACCGGTAGCTTAGATGAACTGTAATTCATCCTTAAATCTATCATTTGAAGAATAAAGTGACGAACTTAAATCCCATTGATGTATAGGTGCTTCTACATTTCTGAATCGGGCAACTAAATCGATAAACAATAATAATTTTCTCCCAAAGTGGAGTTGACAAATAGCTGATAAACAATAAGCACATTCTCCATGCATAATCGATAGGCCCATAGTTGAAGCCGACTACAACATATAAGAAACTTTATCGCTTTCTTATAACGCAGGCTGGTTAATACAACCGTGAGCTTTGGCATCTGTAGGATGGGCGATTTGGTATATTTCGTAGATTGATCGATGGGTCGATGGTGTCTTTTCTGATCGATGGAGTATTGGTGGATAGGTGCCGATAAGGAGGAATATCACTCGAAAACTGTAGATACTTGTGGTCGGATGGTTGTATAGCTGATTGCTTCACTACATGATTCAGTCGAATAGTAGAGGCCATTGGATAGCATCTTGTGCAACAACCAGTAAGATGGAATAGTCGATTAATTTTCGGCCAATGCTCATCGACTACAAAATGGAATAGCTGACAACCCTTCACCAATTGACAACAATATTTATACTCTCCAATGGTATTATAGAATGTATGCAGTGGGAATCTATATACACACCCTTAACTTGTTCTTGAATTTGATGATAGTCAACAGGATATAGCATTGGTCGATGACCGAAAGGTTTTTGGATTACTACTATCGTCAGAGCATCCACCAATGGTTGACATGATGCTCCTTTCATTTGATCAACATGGAAATGAACTACTAATAGAGTTTAACATATATAATAGACATATCCAAAATTGTTCTACAGCATGTCATGACAACACCAAGGAAACATAAATATTCAAATTTTTACCATTATAAATGCTTGTGGCAGTGGTTCAGTAGTGCTATCTAACAATCGATCTTAAAAACTCACAATTTCCTCAATCTTTCATGTGACGTGGCTCTTTGGGGGAATACAATTTGATAAATTTATTTTTCTTCTATGTGCAGCCATAAACTCGTCCCAAAAGAGAATGTATCTTGGAGCATACTCTTTTATCTCTAACATTTCTTTCTCCTTGTAGGTTTTCTTCACATCCTCACGATCTCCTTCAAGTTTGAGCCACTCCTCTTTTGTTGTTGTTATCACCCAGACAAAAGAAGATGGAAACGATGCTAGATGTTGAAAGCTAGGCTTTCACATCATGCTCAAGCATACATTAACGCTCATACATAACCATCAAAGACAAGTATTTGGGAAGGGGCATCCAATCCAACTTTGTATTCATCTTTGATAACTATTTATACATCATGAGAGAGGTTGGAGCGATTGTACCTACTCCAACTACTCGTTTGTTAAGGTTACATTTATCTCTTTAAACTATATAATTATACAAATATGTTGACATTTAGGAGGTCAAGTGGCCCCCTCAACAAGGACAAAGCTTTCCTAAGGGAAGGTAATGTTACGAAGATAAATAGGAAATAAAATAATAATTAATAATTAATAATAGTTTAGGATAATTAATTAAACATTTATTGTAAATATGAGGGCGTGATCCTCCATGTAAATGACCAACCATATTTAAAGGTGGCCTACCCATTTGTAAATCATCCATCAATTATTATATTCATGCATTCCTTTCTTCAACATGGAAGATAGATATGCTTATTGAAGTCAAACAACCAGATACGATTGTGACAACAACAAAAAAGTTGATTTAGTAATTTAGATATCAAGTAAGGCAAGAAGGTAGACCCAAAAATATGCTAGGAAAAGAAAAAGATGGAAACCATCATCTAATTGTAATCCTCTTTATAATTTTATGTACTAAACAACTAACTATTATTTTTTTAAATGTAATAATACAATGAGTACAAATATAATTGACAAGCATGGGATAAAGGTTTTAACAAAAGTCAATGATTATTGTGAAGAAGATGATGAAGATGATGGTGAAGATGATGACGATGATGGAAATGATGTTATGATGAACATGATGATGATCAAGATGATAACAATGACGATTAGGATGGTGGCAATGACTATGAGGATGATGATGATGATGGTGAAGATGATGATGATGATGATAATTTCATGATGACGAGAATGACGATGACAATGGTGATGACGACAATGATGTGGTTATATTATGATGGAAATGAATATTATGACAAATCACAACAAATACATTTGAAGGAAAGATGACATGCAAAATGATTTATCTAAAATTATACAAAATCAATTAATATTAGTGGGTTGATGAAACTATAAATATATGCATGTAAACACACTTTTTTCAATGAAATGCACATATTTTTCAATGAAACTATATATGTATGTATGGTGAAACACACACACACACACATCCATATCAGAGGAAACTCTTTAGGCACTTCCCCTAATTTGTATGATGGTACCCAAGGTAAACTAATCCATTGCAGTTTTGGAAACCTACCCTGGCAAAGAAATCAAGTGAGGCCCACAATATTCACAAAGGAAGCTAGCCGGGACTTGACACACACATGAGATGCATTGTTTAAAAACAGATCTCTCCTTTTGAGAGATGTTAAAGGATAAAATTAGAGGTAATTAAGTCTAAAATTTATGGTTTTTCTATTACTCTTTAGGTAGACTCTCAAAGTTTACATTATGCATCTAACGTGGAATTTGTTCATTTAAGAAACATTTATTCAAAAAACAAATGAATAAAACAATAGTTGTTGTATATACTACCAATGAGGATAAATATCATTAAACATGATTGGGAGTTCAACTAACATTGTGAGGAGGATTAATAGCAATGGTGGTGTTATTATAGGTATCATCATTTGAATAGTGCAACTTGCCAATTGTAACCATTGTCCTCCATAAATCTATCAATGTTACTCCAAGTGGCATCCCTTTAATGTGCCACCTACCATTTGTAGCCATTGTCCTCATCATTCTCACAGAATAATTTTCATAATTCTAAATCCTTTATGGCAACATGAATTCCATAAATAATCTAAGAATCTAAGCACACAATTAACCTCACTGGGAATTGCAGAGAAATCGCATAAGGAGAGAAGAAGAAGAATTAATGAACACACATTAATGAATGATCAATAAATGATAATTGATATTATTACAATGGCAATACATCCTTATAAAGGAAAATGGAGTTGTATGGAGACAACTCATAAAGCTCAAAAAGGTTGACCTATCAAAATATAGCAAACCCCCATAGGTGGATAAAACACTTCCCAAATCTGTCAAGGACCTCATGAATTAGAAAAACCATGAGTGAGTGGTCAAGGGAGATGGAAAAACATGCTAATACTGGAAAATGGAGAGAAATTCATGAAGGATGGGTTGGAAACAAAGGAACCCAGCTTCCTAGTTAACTAGCTTTACCTTATCCACAGAAAAGCAAGATAAAGCAGAATAAAGCAGAATCTGATGTAAAGCGTTGTTTACTAATTCTGGATGTCCATAAAGTGGTCAAGATCAACCCAGAATCATAATGAAAGCATTCCTGGGGTATAGATGGCATGTGTTGACTTTAAGGTGCAAGTGGATGCCAACTAATTAAGTTAGTGGGTAGATAATTAATCAAATAATGATTAATTATTTTATCATAAGTATTGAGTGGGTTTAATATATTCCAATGACCCCCTATAAGTATGACTTAATGATGGTATGTCAAAAAATATAGATGCATATGGATGCATATAGGGCCCATCAACAAGGCTATGGTCACCCATTAATAATTACTATGTCCAAAACACAGAGGAAAGAGGAAAAACGACATGGGGAAAATCCTCCCTCAAGATACGACATGAGAGGAAAACCAAAAATGTTGATGATGCTGCTCAAACTACATGTTGACGTCTGGAGGACTCTTCTTCTTGGGAAGAAGGGAAATCTGCTCACCTGCATCAAAGAAAGTTGCATGATGGAAACTAGGACCATGTAGAACAACTGAGATCCAATGATGTGAAATCTCTTGAGAGTTGTAATCAGCTCCAAGATTATATTATGAATTGAACTTCAAACCAATAGAGATGAAATCAGCTCCATATAGGTGAAATAACTGTCCAAGCGAATGTATAGTGTCTCCCACTTCATTTACACAGAGAGGATATGTGCAAGCGGTCATGTAGGACCAGATAGAAGACATAAGATCAAAGAGAGTGAATGCATGGGTTCCATGGATTGATCTAGCTTCTAAAGAATCCAAAAGATCACATATAAGCATATCAGTAGACTCATAGGAATATACTGATAATGAATCCTCTGTAGTATAAGTATGAAAGGAGGAAGGAAGGATATCTTCAAAGAGGCTCTAAGGATTGATGCCAAGAACACAGGAGGAGATGTAAAAACACAAGTGATCAAGTATGGTAAGTGGAAAGACACTAATAGGACTTGATATGGCTAAGAAAACATCATGAAAGTCACTGGGTTGTGCACCATCAATGAGAGATATGCACAAAGTGTGAGGGATCTTGCACATAGATCTCAGAATCTAAGATAGAAGACCTAGATAACAATGAATGTGTGAAGCGAACTAAAACTCTAAAACCCACATGAATTTTGAAAATTAACCACAGTAAAATTGAATATTGAATTATGATTTAATTACAATGATGAGAAGACCTTTTATAGGTCAAAATACACCATTTCCCTAAAAGGGTGTGATCCTATCTTTTAATTAATACTACAATAATATTAAAATAATTGCTCGTAATATTAGATACATAACATTGCCGCCATCTTTTAGAATGCTTTGCCTCAAAGCAAGGGTAAGGACGGATATTTTTGACGAAACTGTTCTGTCTCCCATGATGTGTCTTCATCTGGAAAATTATTCCACTTAACGAGATATTCCTTGAGTGTTCTAGAATGGAGTTGTCTTTCTCGGATTGCAATGATTGCCTCAGGTTCCCAAATGACCCTTCCTTCGTCATCTAACATAGGAAGTATTGTTTATACTATTTGATGTTTACCCAACATTTTTTGAGACATGATACATGGAAGACATTGTGGATACGACTTTTATCAGGTAACTATAATTTATATGCCACTTGACTAATCTTATGGATAATCTGGTACGATCCATAGAACTTTGGGGCCAACTTGTGTTTCCCTCCACTTTTAAGGGATAACTGTTTACAAGGTTGGAGTCTTACGAATACCCAGTCTCCTACTTCAAATTCTCTTTCGGTTCTGCGTTGATTTGCTTGTTGCCTCATGTGATTATGTGCCATGATTAAGTTATCATTTAGTAATTCAATTGTTTTTTGGGATTTCTCTAGTTGGTTCCTTACTTATGGAACATTAGTGTCATTTAGAACTAACTCCTTCCAATTTGGAGGTTCATACCCATATAACGCTGGGAAAGGGGTCATTTTTGCGAAGGTATGGTATGTTGAATTGTACCACCATTCTTCTAAGAGTAACCATTGAGACCAATGGTTTTGTTTATCTGTTACGAAACAACGTAGATATGCTTCTAAGAATTTATTTACAACTTCAGCCTAACCATCTGTTTGGGGGTGGTAAGTTGAGCTCATATTGAGTGATGTACCCATTTGTTTAAAGAATTCTCTCCAAAATTTTCCATTAAATTTTGTATCTTTGTTGCTCTGATGACTTTTGGGAAGCCATGCAATTTGTACACATTTTTTCAAAATACTTCTGCAATTTGTTTTCTCGTGTCTGTTTTTTTTATTGCCATGAAGTGAGAAAAATTGGTTAATCGATCAACCACTACAAGGATCTTGTCCTTTCCTTCTAACGGAGGTAACCCATCGATGAAATCCATTGATATCTCTTCCCATTTCTGGTTTGGAATGTGTAGTGGTTGGAGTAACCCTGGGGTTAAAAAAAAATCACTTTTGTTTCTCTAGAAATTGTCGCATTCTGCCACATATTGTTGGATATCCTTCTGCATTCCCTTCCAGAAAAACGACCTTCTTGCATTATAATAAAATTTGAATAATCCTACATGTCCGGCAGCTGGTGAATCATGGGATTCTTTTATTTCTTTAACCTTGAATTTAGAGTTTGAGTTCAAATAAATCCTCCCCTTATACCAAAGAATATCTTTTTTCCATTCAAACTTGGGGTCACGGTTGGAGTTGTTAATTATAGTGCTTGTTTTTGGGTCCTTGGCGTATTCACTTCGTATTTCATTTAGCCATTCTGGAATTGCAACTGAGATGGAGTAAGAGATAATATCCTCATATTTTCTAGAGAGGCATCTGCGACTACATTTTCCTTCCCTTTTTTGTGTATTATTTCCATGTCAAAAGCAGCAATTTTTTCTATCCACTTCTGTTGTTCTATTGACAACACTTTCTATTGAAGTAGGTATTGAAAACTATTATGGTCTGTGCAGATCATGAATTTTCTCCCTAAGAGGTATTGTCGCCACTTTACCAATGCCTGCATAATTTCCATCATTTCTTTATCATATGTAGACTTCAATTGTTCTCGCTTGTTTAATTTCCTCCTCTCAAAAGCTATCGGGTGTTCATCTTGCATTAGTACTGCTCCCAACCCATAACCTGAAGGACATAATTCCTTTTAAGGCTTCAAAACATTTTTCCGCTTCTTCATTCCAATGGAATGCATTCTTTTTTAGAAGGTTGGATAAGGGTGCGGTTCTATGCCCATAATTCCTAATGAATCTTCTATACTATCCCGTTAGCCCAAGGAATCCTCTTAACTTGGAGATGTTAGTAGGGTTGGGCCATTCTGTGATGGATTTGATTTTTTCTGGATCAACCTTGACTCCTTCTTTAGATATTCCGTGTCCAAGATAGCTCACTTCTTCTTTACTGAATGTGCATTTGGACATCTTGGTGTAGAACTAATTTTCTTTTAAAATAGAGAGCACATGTTCTAGGTGTGTGAGATGATCCTTCCATGTATTACTGTATATAAGGATGTCATCGAAAAACACTAATACAAAATTCCTTAGGAATGACTGGAATAGGTTATTCATGGTTGCTTGAAATGTTGTTGGGGCGTTAGTTAGCCCAAAAGGCATTACTTTAAATTCGTAATGTCCCTCATGGGTTCGGAAAGCTGTCTTCGCCACATCTTCTAGCCTTACTCTGATTTGGTAATATCCTGACCTTAAGTATAATTTTGAAAAGTACCTTGCGCCATGTAGTTCGTCCAACATTTCATCGATAAATGGAATGGGGAATTTGTCTTTAATAGTTATTTTGTTTAGTCCTCTGTAATCGATGCATAGCCTAAATGATCCATCCTTCTTTCGTACAAGTACTACTGGTGCAGCATAAGGACTTCGACTTTCTGTAATCACTCCACATTTCAATAAATCACAGATTAATATTTCAATCTCCGTCTTATGGTGGTGTGGATACCTATAGGGTTTAACATTGACAGGGCTGGATCCTAACTTGATTTCGATGACATGCTCGATCTTCCTTTCTGGTTCTAATTCCATGGGGAGGTCTTCGAATAGTTTTTTGTATTTTTTGGATTAATCCTTGGATCTCTGGATGATCTGGTTTAACTACTTCTAAAGTTAATAATTCCATCTCCTGGCATTGTACGACATATGCTGGTGCTCCTTTTCGAATTAGCTTCTCCATTTTGTGGGATGACACAATTTGTGTGTGAGGAGGTTGGAACCCATATAATTTGTATCTTTCTCCTTGACATTTAAACTTTATAAAGTGTTCTTGGTGGTTTGTTGAGTAGGTACCTAGTGTTTGCAACCATTGAATTCCTAATACTGCATCAACTCCTCCTATGGGCACTGCGTAAAATTCTAACTCAAGGTTATAATCTTGTATTTGCATCTTAACTTTGTGGCATTTCCCTACTTTTTCGATCTTTTTTCCATCTGCTACCATTACTTTCATGTTGGGTACTGGATATATCAAAAGGTTAAGCCTCTTTGCAACACTTACGCCAATGAAATTATGGGTCCTTCCTGTGTCGAATAGGACTACAACATTGTTATTTTTTGTATTCCCTTTTAATTTTAATGTTTGTGGTTGGTGTATTCCTGTTATGGCTGCAATTGATATTTTGGGAGTTTCTTCATCTTCTGAATCTGACAAAGGATTTTCGATGTCACAAGTTTATTCTATGTTGGATTCATCACTATCTGACTTGTCTTCTTCTTCTGCTTCACATTGATATAAGTTCTTAGTGCTATCTTTTTTTAAACATCTGTGTCTTGGGTCCCACTTCTCTCCGCAATACTTACACTTTCCTTCTTTCATCCGTTGGGCCTCTAAGTTGGTTTTGTTGTCATTTCTTAGATGTGGTGGCTGGTATTTGGTGTCAGTTTTGGTATTTGGAATAGACCTTCTATCTTTGTCATGGTTTTTGTTCCGTGCTTTTTTTAATTTTTCTTCAACGATTTTTGCCTTGCGTCTCACCTTGTCCAAGGTTGATACATTTAGTAGCTCTAGTTCATCTCTTATCTAGGGTTTTAGTCCGTACACATAAGTCTAGAGGCGTTGACTATCTATGAGTTCTGGCACACGTGTCGCCAGGGATTCCCAGTCATCAGTGTATTCATCGACATCACCTTTTTGCTGCAGTCTGGTAAGTTTTGCGAAGAAGTCTTTTTCTTTTAAGTCTTCAAACCTCTTAAAGAAATCATTTTTGAATGTTCTCCACTTGTGCTTAGTTTCCTGTGTTGTAACCTTCAACCACATGTACCAGTTGTAAGCCCGCTCTTCTAGTTGCATAGAGGTATATTTTACAATTTCCTCATCAGCTGTGATATTGTGTATGGAAAAAATTCTTCTGCCTTGTTGATCCATGCCACTCTCCGTTTTGTGTCTCCATTGAATTTTGACAATTCGAACTTGGGTTTCATTTGATATCCATTCCTTTTTGGAGGAGAAATTGACTGCTCATGATTGGGAGAGAGATCGTGATCAAACTCTTCTAGTGGACTTCCTCTTTTGGGAGGAATTGTCTTATGATACCTTGAATTTGAGGATGGTTCGTCTTCCTTTGACATATTGCACACTAATGTAGTAATTGTGTTTTTCAAATGAGGCTCGATTTTGCTTAACCCAGATTCGAACAATACTGTGATGTTTCTTTTTACACCTTCCATCTCCCAAGATACTGCTTTGTTGACTTCTTTTTAGACAGTCTCTGATAATTCAATTTTGCTTTTGTGTAGTTCTCCTTCGATTTGGTTGAGTCTTGAGTGTAAACCCTCAATATTTTTACAACCTTGGGCTTGGTGAAGCTCTAATTTCACCATTCTTTCTTTAATTTCATTCATTTCTGTCATTTTTCTTGTGCAGGGAGGAATTTTGTTTTATTAAGAATGGTGAGGTTTAAGGAATAATAATTAATTATTATATAATAAAATCTTTATTTTATTATTTTATATAATAAAACAAAAAATTGAACTATTATAAATATATTATAATCATTCAAATCAAAGCAAAACCTGGGTAGAAGCTCGAAAGCAAAACCATGTTTTTTTTACTTTAAAAACAAAACCATGTGTTTGTTTTACTTATCTTTTCTTTTTTGTACTTTCCTTTTCCTTTCTTTTGTTTTTTTAACTTTTTTTTTCTTCTATCTTTTTTTTTATGTTTTTCTTTTTCTTTTGGACAATGTCCAATATTTTATGGAAACACTAAAATAAGGCTACAAGCCAAAAATCAGACAAGGTTAAGGCCAGAGGCCTGGATTAGCCAAACGAGGCTCTGAATTTCGAAAATTAACCACAATAAAATTGAATATTGAATGATGATTTAATTACAATGACGAGAAGACCTTTTCACAGGTCAAAATACATCGTTTCACTGAAAGGGTGTGATCCTATGTTTTAATTAATACTACATTAATATTAAAATAATTGCTCGTAGTATTAGATACATAACAATGTGTGAGTGAATCATCATCAATAACAATAGTAGCTCCATATGTCACCTCTTTTTCATCATCAGTATCTTCAAGAGACACTAGAAAAATATTGCTCTTCAATATTAGCTTCTTCATTGAAGGAGGAAGCATTCGAATCAAAGAGGGTAGCAGCAACATGAACTGTATGAGAAACTTCTTCATCGTAAATAACTTCATCAGAAAATGTAGAGGAAAATAAATATTAAGAGAGAGAACAAGAGGAGATGTTGGGTTTGCTCCATGCTTCATCTTCTACTTCCTCCACACCAAAATCTTTTTCCAAAATTTTCCAAAGCTCAAATGGATATTCAACAGAATCTATGAGATGATGTATATTTGGAGACATTTCCAAGCACGCAATTCCATAAGCTCTATCACAATTATTCAACCAGACAATATTCTCTTCATCAGACTCGGGTTCTCTCAAAGCACCAATGGATACATCAAAGAGACATTGCCTCTTCAAGTATGCGCTCATCTTTGGCTTCCAATCAACATAGTTAAAAGGAGATAGTAGAGGAGCTTTTGAATCCATATTGAAGTTGTTGCACCTGCAAATATGAAAGGAGAATTAATTGATGAGCTCCCAAAGCTCTGATACCATGTCAAAATTCTAAATCCTTGATGGAAACATGAATTCCATAAACAAGCTAAGAATCTAATTACACAATTAAATTCACTAGGAATTGCAGAGAATTAGCATAAGGAGAGAAGAAGAAGAATTAATGAACACACATTAATGAATGATCAATAAATGATAATTGATAATATTACAATGGTAAAACATATTTATAACAGAAAATAGAGTTGTATGGAGACAACTCATAAAGCTCAAAAAGGTTGACTTACCAAAATATAGCAAACCCCCATAGGTGGCTAAAGTACTTCCCAAATCTGTCAAGGACCTCACGAATTAGAAAAATCATGAGTGAGTTGTCAAGGGAGATGGAAAAACATGTTAATCCTGGAAAATGGAGAGAAAGTCATGAAGGATGGGTTGGCAACAAAGGAACATAGTTTCCTAGTTAACTAGCTTTACCTTATCCACAGAAAAGCAGGATAAAGCAGAATAAAGCATAATATATTGTAAAGCGTTGTTTACTAGTTATGGATGTCCATAAACTGGTCAAGATCAACCCATAATCAGAAATAAAGCATTCCTGGGGTATAGATGGCATGTGTTGACTTTAAGGTGCAAGTGGATGCCAACTAATTAAGCTAGTGGGTAGATAATTAATCAAATAATGATTAATTATTTTATCATAAGTATTGAGTGGGTTTAATATATTCCAACAATGATAATCTTTATACTCACAGATAGGGTACTTACTATTGGGGTTAAAGATTCCTTTCAACTATGCTATCAAATCCATTATGTTTTTATTTTCATGCAAGATGGGAAAATGGTTAGTATTCTCCCAGTTTTCTAATAATGCAAGACTTTGAATCCACTCCTTACCCTCTTATAGAGTAGAACACCCTCTTATAGAGTAGTACATCAATAGCTATGAGTGCTAGCAATGAAAGCAAACTTGTACATTAGTCCACAAACCAAAGTAGTTTAATAGCTTATAGTCCAAGAAAAGGCTGGTTTCAATTTTCCAACCTTAATAAGTATATTTCCACTTGTAACATTATCCAATCCTGCATAATTTACTCAAAAGCTCCTTCATGCTAAAACAAATCACTTAAATAGTATCCTTCTACTACCATACCCTACCACATTTTAGCCTCATGCCAAAGATGATATATATATAAAGGATATTGTCACCTTTT
>LPNX010241514.1:93028-115455 GCA_001517045.1 Pseudotsuga menziesii
TTAGTATATTGAAAAACATTTCAAAAATTTTGTAATTTAAACTA
The DNA here is from genome assembly GCA_001517045.1 of Pseudotsuga menziesii. NCBI lineage: Eukaryota > Viridiplantae > Streptophyta > Pinopsida > Pinales > Pinaceae > Pseudotsuga > Pseudotsuga menziesii. The sequence continues at coordinate 93,073 of LPNX010241514.1, forward strand.
TATAAATTTGAAATTTTATTGTTATTGTTATTATTATTATTAATAATTTTAATTTTAATTTTATTATTCTTATTATTATTTCCATTATTAACAATAAGAATATGAGAACCATGTTTTCACTTTGATATTGGCTCTCAATCTATTTTGCAATTCCACATTATTTTTTTAACTGATTGAAAATGAAAATTTCCTTTACTGCATCTTAATCCAATAATTATCATAAATAATAAAAAAACAACAAAGATGCAACTAGTTAGTGAGAAAGGAGGCAGGGTGCAACTGCCAGCAAGTAATGAGCATACCTGCTTGTTAACGATGCTAGATGCCAATTACCTTGCAATTTCTCATGCCCACTGCCCACTTACTTATGTTTAATGTTCAACTTCAACAATGGATGAGGATCGATTCTGCCAAAGCTTCCCTCCACCTGATGATGATGAAATCCAACCTTCTGTTAAGTGGGATGGATAAATATGGCATCTAATTGATAAGTAATGAATAAAAATGGAGAGGCTCTAATTGGCATCTCTACTTAGGACGATAGTCTCATACCCTTGCTTTGTCAATGACGATTTTCTAAGAAAAAAGCTTTACCAGGTTGTTAATTATTTATTCAAAGTTACTGTGGAAAAAAGATGTGTTAATTATTTATTCAAGGTTACTGTGGGGAAAAAGGTGTTAATTATTTATTCAATTCATGTTTTTCACATTAAATTTTAATAAATCTACTTATTCAATCATGTTTATTGTCGAAATTACTCTGTTCATTCTTCTTTTTTCCTCTTGCTCACTGGTCCAATCTGCCGGAGTCGAACCAGCGACCTCAGGGTTACATCACGACTTTTCAAATGCATTTGGAAATTGGTAGAAACTGACTCGCTTACAAAAGCTAACGGAAAGCCATATCCATTTCAATTTATTCCCATTAATTAAAAAAAAATTATGAACTGGCAATAGATTCCCACTATTCCATATCACTAAAACAAATATTTTATGAATTTGGAAATGGCATAGATCCTACTTCCCTTTTGTCTCCATATCATGAAAAATTAATATTTTATGAATCGGCTAAGGATTCCTACTATTCCATATCATGAAAAAAAAATTATGAATTAGTCAAGGATTCCCACTATTCCATATCTTAAAAGAATCTTTAATGAATTGGTAATGTGAGAGATCCTAGATTCCTTTTATCTAAAAGGCACAATCTTCTCGACCAGAAGCATAAATTACTTAAATCGGATGCGGTGTATCCAGCATGAGTATCCAGCATGAGTGGGCCTAATGGTTAAGAGCATGTGTTTCCTCTTAGGAGGTCATGGGTTCAAATCCAGAGGGGGTAGTGTATGTACACCTCTGTAGACTTTAGCAGTTGCGCAGAGGGGGGTCCCTTGTCCCACAAACAAGGGGGTCTCATACACCAATTTGGTGTCTCGCTTGGCGGTGACCTTAAAAATAGATTATTATTATTATTATTATTATTATTATCAACTAGAGAACCCACATTCAGATTATACTCTTTCAAACAAACACTATATTTTTAGACATGCCAATTACGGGGTCATTTTGGCGTTAGAAGGTTCTTATTTAGTAGAGAGGTTACTGCTATTTTAGTATGCCTAGTTTTTGCAATGATGTAGTTCTTGCATGGTGATGATTCGTTGGAGAGACATGAACATGTAGATATTGACACGTGTTTTAAAATTATATGAACATGTGATATGATATGTGTCTTGGTGTGTGGATAAAGATCAAAACTATTCATAAAATTAATAATATATCTCATCCAATATATGTTTGAAAAGATTTTGTATTATTTATGCAAGGAGTATCTTTGGAAAAGATTTTGTCTTATTTAAGGAGTACTTTATTGAAGATATTTTTGGAAAATAATATTATTTTATTGCTTTTTAAGATAATTATCGGAGAGTAGTTAGTGTGCTTAACTAGAGGGAGGTCTAATTCTATTTTACCCATGCAACATCTACACTATTCTAAGTATGATAAGATGCAATAGTTGGGGATAATATTATTTATGTTTAGTTAGCACACATTTTCATAGTTTAACGTCAGTCATGTTTATCTTATTTAGTTCAGTTCAGTTCAATGATATTCATTTATGTTACATAGGTACTGCTCCCAGGATTTGGAGAGCCCATACTCATTGTCTCTGCTCTCGCAAGTTTCAGAATATGCATAAAATGTTTCAAAATTATATGGAGGGTGTGAGTTAAATTCTAGATAATTTGCACATTTTTAGTGAGTTTTGTCGAAATCGAGCGTCTCAATTATTTACTGAAATTGTGATTTTAATTGTTCAAATTGCAATTTTGATTCCAAAAATGGATTTTGCACCCTTGATTACCACTGAGGCGTCTCGATTATGCAATTCCAACAGCCCATAACTGTCATTTCAACAATTCTTGCTAGATTTTGGCCTAGAAACTCGCCAAATATTCGATACAAATCGTCTAGATTTTAGCTTACTCTCATATGGAGTGCTACCAAGAGCTATGCAAAGTCTCGCTAAAATTATCTACAGTATCAATTGGAACACCTTGATTAGTTATCTCATCTAGTTCAGTACAATTTAATGATATCCATCTATGTTGCATAGGTATTACTCCTGTTAGCACCAGGATTGAGCCCATAGGTCGGGTGGAAAAGGGTTCTCTCCTGGGAAACAGCAGAACCGCTTTAGATTGTGCCTTTGGCCCTGCGCAATCAGAGAGGGATCTCTCGCTTACTCTCCAGCTTTACTCACGTAAGATATTCGATCAAGAACGGTCACGAGGCCAGACTCCTGAATAGGGCAGGTGCGTTAATGTAAGATGCATGCAGGACTATCAGAGGAAGGGACAATTGGGCAATGGAGTCGAAGGTCCGGGTAGGGAACATATTGCAGGAGGTAAAGAATGGCATAAATTTACAAACAGAGGCGAGATAGCCGTCGATCTTGAAATCGAGAGATATTTAGTAGGTGTTTAGTATATGAGAGGGAACAGTCCAACACGCAGAGCATCTACAGGATGAATTCTGCGTAACTTTAGAAGAAACTTAAATGAATATCTGAAACAACAGATGGAGCATAGCATGTATGAATTCCAAACTGTTATACACTCATTTCAGATATGAAGGAAATTAACAAACTGGAATGAAAACAGGATGAACATTTCACGTAAAGAAATTACATATTGAAAGAAACAATGACACAGGAATCTCTGTCTTAAAAGACAATCCTTCCTCTGCAAATTTATTCATAACACGAAAACTAGAGACTAATTACAATGGAGATCCTCGGCCCTTGAAAGTTTCCCAACCAACCTCTATCTCCCTCTATCGAGAGTGTATTTATACTATTTCAGCACTGAGACTATTCTCCCAAACAAACCTAAAAACTGTTTCCGGTCACAATCAAACACTTAACAGTTCAGAGAGTGGAACTATCGCCACGATTTACAAATATTGATAAACATTATGGAGAAACTGGGTGCACTCGGCCTGGGTGATAGCCTGACATGCTCAGCTACTATTGCGGATTCTGAGTACGACGCCTTTTCTTTTGTTTTCAGGTGAGTCGTCATTTACTGGGTCTTGGACCTCTTAGCAGGCCCGATGAGTCAACATAACGCCTTTTTTCTATCCCAAGTTTTTGTTTCCGCCATGTTCAAAGGCGTCTTTATGCATGGGCACAAATTGGCAAGGTAGTTTGCATCTTTCCCCTACTCAACCTCATCCACAGCCCCCTTCCTCTTCGAGTAACACTGTTAGGCGTGGGGTCTAGAAGAAGGGTCGCATTGCTTCTGGTCGAGGCAAGCCTTTGCGATGGCTTGTCATTCTTGTACTCCTCACCCCCAGTGAGGTGGGCTCTCCCACATGCAATAAGGTGGAGCATACCTCCACCAGCCCCATCACCTTTGGCAAGTGGAATTCACAAACAAGGCTGTGCAGGAATTGGACCCCTAATGCTCCCATCCGAACAAATGCTCCTACATAGCACAATCCAAGACTGTCTCCTTATGTGGAGGCTTTGGAGGAAACGATGGTATCAGGGGTCCCTAAAAAAACACCTACGGGGAGCGAGTGTCCAGGCAATGCGTCGCTGGAGGTGCGGGTATCTGAAGGCGGGTGTATCTCTCAAAATTCTTCACGTCTGGGCCCCGATGGCTGGTGTCATCCTTGGCATGGAACACCAAGGTGACGGGTAAGTGTATAAATTTTCTCACCAACCATCAGCACACCCAAAAGGACAAGCTTTTCAAACCAAATCGCCATCACCAAACCCTTCGAATTTCTATGGACCCGCGACGAAACGAAAACTTGGGCTCTAGAAGTATGTTAGCTCACTCCCGACATTTCAAAGGCAATACATATAAGGCTTCGAGACTGAATTCTGTAATGACCGGTCAGCATTCCCGCACATTCTGCCATCGAGTGTCTTTGGTGCCGACATGTGTGAGGGCGCGGGCAGGGTGATCCTTTACCTGCTGGGGATCTAGTCACGTCGCTTCATCAATTGCAGCACCTTACCATTGTTGTGGAAAATATTTTGGGTGCCACCTTGTGTAGTTGATCCATGCTACAAAGAACATGGAGTGGATGTTCCCACGCTCCCTTGCTCTAGTGACGTAGGAAACAGAATGGTATCCCCCATCATGCTGGCCTCGCCCCATCTGAAGAGTGGATCTGTCGGTTACTTTCCTCACTTCTGCATGCCAAATTACACACAGGACACCTATCTTTAGGTGATATGGTTCTGCTACAGGGATGATTTCACCTGTACGCATGCTACAAATGGTGTCTGGGGGATCAATTAATCTGTTGGGCGAAAGATCATGCGGGGGAACATCTCTTCTACTGTCAGCCCTGCACTAGATGTGATACCTATAGCCTTGAGGCCTTTTCAGACCTCCGATTTGGGGGTCCTCCACATCCGTCGTCCACGTTTCTTTAACTTCTTCTGCTAATTTCTCCTCCCTTGATACAACGAGCAGCTTTAGACCATGGTGTGTTCTTACTCGTCGATCGAGATCAACCTTCCCATGCAACCATAGATTTGAGTGGTTCCTACCACCTTTTTGTGAATTGGGACCCTGACATTGTCTGCGCTAGTTCAGATCACGAAAAGAACCTCGACCGTAGATCTATTCCCTTCTTTATCGTGACCATTGATATTTGCAGTCGGTACCACTTTTCACGATTTGGAATTGTGAATTTATTTGTACAAGTTTGGTTTGTGAAATCAGGTGGGGCTGTAGATCAGCTCATGCTCTCATCTCCTACGTTAGATATTTCTGCCCTTTAACCTGTTTCGCGATTTGGGAAAATTCCTTCTATTGAGCATGTTTGCTCAGCGAAACTGTCTCGGGCCGTCAATCGGTCTTCGCCTTGATCTCAGCCTTTCATTGTTTTCCCATTTTAACATACTTCGCGAAAGCCAAACTTGACCATTCCCTCACATCTTTAGGCCAAAACCACTTTCTATCGTCAATCTTCTTCATTGTGATCTCGGATCGTTGGTCTATGATGCCTTTCTCTATCATTTTCGTTGCTGCATGTCTTCACCTCTAGAGGAATCTACCACCGTAGATCGAGCTCTCGTCTTTATCTAACAGTCTAAAATGATGTAAAATGTGCATTTGATAATCTGAAGGGTGTTCATATAATTTTTTAATGAATAGGAGTCTTTTGAACTCTGTCAGGCCCATAAATCGACTGTTGCAAATTTTTGGACATCTTAAGGTTTTCCTCAACCTCCAAACAATCAGTAAACATATGCTACAGAGTGGCTGATTTTCTTTCCAAAAGAAGTAATGACAGTTCACGAGGAAAGGTGGCTGCATAATAGATCTTAGCAACATTCTCAAGAGGTTGGATTTCCTTGGACATGTTATAATAAAATCTTGCAAATCTTCTATTAAAACTAGATATGGCCTCACTCTCATGCCTCTTCAGGTAATAAAATTCTGAAAGTATTTGATCCAGTGGCCTTCTCCTACCCCAAAACTTCAAAAGGGTGCAAGAAAACTCTTCCCAGGTATTGATGGACTGAGGCTGTAAGTGTTTGAACCATTCTTTAACATCTCCTTGCAAAGACTGGGCAAAATTCCTCAGATAAACATCGTCATGCTCTATCTCAAAAAGGTCAGAGAAATGTTCAAAGGCTTGTAAATTTTTCCCAATAGTGAAGTCTTTGGATTCTCCATCAAATTTGGGGAGGTACTTGTAATGTTTCGCAGGAAAATCATGGAGGATAGGAGGCAGTTGTAGTGGTTTGTACCGACTTGGAATACTGGGAGAGACTAGGTTAGGTGCAATAGATACGCTATTGATCGAGGTTTCATGAGGTTCACAGGGGTGACCTTCAATGTCATGAACTTCGGGAGAAAAATCTCGCTCAAAATCAAATGTACAAGACGATGCGATGCTTTTGGTTCGTAAAGAAGGATAAACAGGAATATATTCATAACTATGTTCCGAACAAATTGAACCATAGAAATATGTTTTCATAAATTTAGGAAAGGATAAGAACAAACTTACAAGACAAGACAAGGCATCTCAAAAGAAACGTAAACTCGAGCATCTTAACCTTTCACCATGCATTTTTGGGCCTTACAAGGGGTCCATTTTTCCCGGTGGAGCCTGCCAGTTTTTCTGACAATTTTATTTCTGGGTCATACCATCCGCGGAGTCGTTGAAGTATGAATCCTTCAACAGTGGAGTCACCAGGTGAAAAGTGCAAAACCTTCTTGATGTCTGATCATTGTTCACCATCAACAACCAGATATAAAACTATGTCGTTCTTCCCAGGGATGATCTTCAATCTCGTCCCCGGCAACGGTGCCAACTTGTTAGTGTCAGGATTATGCCCATAGGACGGGTAGAAAAGGATTCTCTCCCAGGAAATAGAAAAAACACTTTAGACTGCGCCTCTTCCCTTGCATAGTCAAAGAGAGATCTCTCGCTTACTCTCCAGCTTTACTCACATAAGGTATTGGATCAAGAACAGTCAGGAGGCCAAAATTATAAATACGGCAGGTGTGTTAATGTAAGATGCAGGAGGGACTATCAGAGAAAGGGACCATTAGGAAATGGATTCGAAGTTCCAGGTAGGGAACATATTGCAGGAGCTAAAGAATGGNCGGCAGGGGTGTTAATGTAAGATGCAGGAGGGACTATCAGAGAAAGGGACCATTAGGAAATGGATTCGAAGTTCCAGGTAGGGAACATATTGCAGGAGCTAAAGAATGGCATAAATTTACAAACAGAGGAAAGATAGTCGCCGATCTTGCAATCAGGAGATATTTAGTAGGTGATTAGTAGATGAGAGGGAACAGTCCATCACGCAAAGCATATACAGGATGAATTCTGTGTAACTTTAAAAGAAAAATTAAATGAATATCTGAAACAACAGACGGAGCATAGCATGTATGAATTCCAAACTGTTATACACTCATTTCAGACATGAAGGAAATTAACAAAGTGGAATGAAAACAGGATGGACATTTCACGTAAAGAATTACATATTGAAAGAAACAACGACACAGGAATCTATGTTTTGAAAGACAATCCTTCCTCTGCAAATTTATTCATAACATGGAAACTAGAGAGTAATTACAATGGAGAGCCTCAGCCCTTGAAATTTTCCCAACCATCCTCTATCTCCCTCTTTCAGGAGTGTATTTATACTATTTCAGCACTGAAACTATTCTCTGAAACAAACCTAAAAACTGTTTCCGGTCATAATCAGACACTTAACAGTTCATAGAGTGGAACTATCACCATGATTTACAAATATTAATAAACATTATGGAGCAAGTGGGTGCACTCAGCCTGGGTGACAACCTGACGTGCTCGGCTACTGTTGTGGATTCTAAGTACGACGCCTTTCCGTTTGTTTTCAGGTGAGTCACCATTTACTGGGTCTCTGACCTCTTAGCAGGCCCAATGAGTTAGCATAGTGCCTTTTTTCTATCCCAAGTTTGTGTTTTCTTCATGTTCAAAAGTGGCTTTCTGCATGGGCACAAACTGGCAAGGCAGTTTGCATATTTCCCATTCTCGACCTCATCGGCAACCTCCTTCCTCTCCAGGTAACATTGTTAGGCATGGGGTCTAGAAGAAGGGTCGCATTGCTCTTAGCTGAGGAAATCCTCTGCGATGGCTTGTTATTCTTGTACTCCTCACCCCCAGTGAGGTGGTATCTCCCATAGGCAATAAGGTGGAGCATATCTCCACTAGCCCCATCACCTTTGGCAAGTGGAATTCACAAACAGGGTTATGCAGGCATTGGACCCCTGATGCTCCCATCCAAACAAATGCTCCTACAGAGCGCAGTCCAGGACTGTCTCCTTATGTGGAGGCTTTGGAGGTAGTGATGGTATCAAGGGTCACTAAAAAAAAACCTACGGGGGGCCACTGTCCAGGCAATGCGTCGCTAGAGTTGTGAGTATATAAAGGCATATCTATCTCTCAAAATTCTTCACATCTGGGCCCCGATGGCTGGTGTCATCCTTGGCATGGAACACCAAGGTGATGGGTAAGTGTGGAAATTTTCGCACCAACCATCAGCAAACCTAGACTGACAAGCTTTTAGAACAAGATCACCATTGCCAAACACTTTGAATTTCTATGGACCCGCGACGAAATGAAAACTTGGGCTCTGGAAGTATGTTAGCTCACTCCTGGCGTTTAAAAGGGAATATATATAAAGCTTCGAGATTGAATTATGTAATGATCAGTCAGCATTCCCGCGCATTCTTCCATCAAGTGTCTTTGGTGATGACATGTGTGAGGGTGCGAGTAGTGTGATCCTTTACCTGCTGGGGATCTAGTCGCGTCGCTTCATCGGCTACGGCACCTTACCGTTTGTTGTGGGAAACATTTCAGGTGCCACCTTGTATAGTTGATCCATGCTGCAAAGCACATGGAGTGGACGTTCCCACCCTCCCTTGCTCTAGTGACGTAGGAAACAGAATGGTCTCCCCTATCATGATAGCCTCACCCCATGTGAAGAGTGGATCTGTCGGTTACTTTCCTCACTTCCGCATGCCAAATTACACAGAGGCCGCATGTCTTTAGGTGATACGGTTCTGCTACAGGGATGATTTCCCCTGTATGCATGCTACAAATGGCGTCTGGGGATCAACTAATCTGCCGGAAGGAAGATCATGTGGGGGGGAATCTCTTCCACTATCAGCCCTGCGCATGATGTGATACCTATAGCCTTGAGGCCTTTTCAGCCCTCTGATTTGGGGATCCTCCACATCCGTCGTCCACATTTCTTTAACTTCTGCCGCCAATTTCTCCTCCCTTGATACAATGAGCAGCTTTAGACCATGGCGTGTTCTTACCCATCGATCGAGATCGACCTTCCCATGCAATCGTCGATCTGAGCGGGTCCTACCACCTTTTTCTGAATTGGGACCCTGACATTGTCCACGCAAGTTCAAATCACGAAAATAACTTTGACTGTAGATCTATTCCCTTCTTTGTCGTGACCGTTGATATTTGCAACCGGTACCACTTTTCGCGATTTGGAATCATGACTTTATTCACACAAGTTTGGTTTGCGGAATCAGCTGGGGCCATAGATATGCTCATGCTCTCATCTCCTTCATTAGATATTTCTTCCCTTTAACCTTTTTCTCTATTTGGGAAAATTCCTTTTATCGAGCATGTTTGCTCAACGAAACTGTCTTAGGCCATCGATCGGGCTTCACCTTGATCTCAGCCTTTCATTGTTTTCCCATTGTAACAGACTTCGTGAAATCCAAACTTGACCATTCCCTCATGTCTTTAGGCCAAAACCACTTCCTATCGTCGATCTTCTTCATTGTGATCCCGGATCGTTGGTGTATGACGCCTTTCTCTATCATTTTCGCTGCTGCATGTCTTCACCTCTGGAGGAATGTACCACCATATATCGAGCTCTCTTCTTTATCTGATGATCTAAAATGATGGAAAATGTGCATTTTATCATCTGTAGGGCATTCATATAATTTTCAAATGAATAGGACCCTTTTGAACTCTGTTAGGCCCATAAATCGACTGTTGCAAATGGAGTGTTAACAACTCCCAAGATTTGGATATCCCATGCCCATTTTCATTTGTCCCACTAGTTTTAGAATATGTGTGAAATGTTTCAAAACCATACAGGGGGAGTAAGCTAAACTCAAAACTATTTGCACCTTCCTGGTGAGTTTTGTTGAAATCTGGTGTCTCAATTATTTGCTGAAATTGTGATTTTGATTGTTCAAATTGCAATTTTGATTGCAGAAATGGATTCAACATCCTTCATTACCCATGGGGCATCCCAATTATGCAATTCCAACAACCCAAAACTATTATGTCAACAAATCTTTCCAAATTTTGACCGGAAAACTCGCCAAATATTTGGTGCAAATCATCTAGATTTTAGCTTACTTGCATACAGAGTGCTACCAAGAGCTATGCAAAGCTTGTACTTTCCCAAACAAATTTTAAGCTAAAATTTTCTACAGTATCAATTGGAACACCTTGATTGGCACACAACTCAAGTGCAACCAAAATCCAAGGAGTCACTTGTCCCAAGGAAATTAGTATTTCTCTATGCTCTATTGTTTTCTATTTAAGGCTTTGTAGTTTATGCACAGTTTCATACATACACTTCTCCCTATCCTCGCATAGCGGGTGTAGGTAGGTAACCCCACTCCACATTCCCATAACTATGCTATATTCTTTTATTATTTACTACAACAATTTGTCATATGAAGAAGTCGACCATTAAACACCGTATTTCTTATAGCATCACGTGGCATTGATATCAAATAAGATGTTCAATAAGAATCTAGTAGTTTAACATTTAATGTTGTGACTGTAAGGATGTAGGCCATTAGATATGATCCAACAATCAATCCAATGGTGCACATCCCCACAACTGCAGCATCAAATGCTACACTACGAGGTGCTTATTGAACGTTGTTAAAACCAAAAAATGTCCACATAGCTCTCTATGGTCCAAACTATAATTATACATCATAGTCCCACCATTATTTCCTCCATTTTGACCTTCACAACTAAAATTCCACCAAAAATGGTCCAAAACATTATTATTCCTTTCCTCATAAATACAGGGAAGTTGAGCATTTATTGCAACATAACCCCACTCTCTCCAAAAAGGACCAAAAAACCCTAAATGAGAATGGGTCAAAAAACATGGAAAAATACCATGCACAATAAAATACTATGGGTCATTACCATGGGTCAGAAAACCTTGGATCATCCTATAAATACATTGTGAAGGGCTCCCCACAACAACTTTACATTCTAGAAACTTTCGAATTTTGGACATTCCTTAATTCCTTTTTTCCCATCATCACCTTTTACCACACTATCCCACATTTCACGTCGATTTCACTTTGTGTAACCCTTTATCCCTTTCCCAGTGACAACCCCTTGTTAGAGATAAACAGATACCAAGATCATGGGAGCCTACAGACCATTTCCTCTAATGGCTGTAGTGGCCCAAGTTAAAAGTATTTAATTTTGTTATTTTATTAGATAAAAAATATAAATTTATTGTAATTGCTTGTTGTAAGTTGAGGTTGAGAAATCCCTTGCACCATAAACACTACCCTTATATCTGGATGATCTAGGGTAGGTGCTTTTGCACATATTAGGGAAGAAATCCCCACTACAGTTTTGGCGACTCCATTGTCTCGATCCCCTTGTATCTCTATTTTTTGTATGTGTTTTTTCCAGTTTGTTATTCTTAGGTGCCTTCAATCGTCATATATCTGACCCTCCTGCCGCAGATCCAAACCAATCATATCATAGTTCCTACCTCCTATCCCAAGCTAACAATTTTTACTTAAAAATCCCTCACTTACGGCTGGATCACACCTATCCGGCAGAAAGTTGCGACCCAAGTCGCACCTTTTTTCCCGATAAGTATGACCCAGGTTGCGCCTTTTTCCTTGATAAGTGTGACCTAGACCAAAACACTAGATCGCACTTGTCCAGGATTCTAGAGCGATCATGGTCACTACTGTGACCCATTTTTATGTGACATGTCACTTAGAAACCCCTGTTCTGTGCGACCTGAGTCTTTCTGCTGATTTTTTTCCCCAATCACAGTTGTTTTACATTTCTTTGTGACCCCTACAGCACCTGTTCCATTGACATGTGCGACCTGCAATTTTTTCAGTCCTTTGAGGTGTTTGAGACCCTTTTCCATACCCCTTGTCTGTGTTCTACCCCTTCCCTGACCGTTTCCTTCCAGATCTGATTGCTTATAGCCCCTTCGCTTGTTTTATGGTCCTATTTTCCTTGTATGTGAGCCCCCTTAGTCAAGCTTGGTAGTTGAGACGCCCCGTGTGTTTCCTACAACGTGTTAAGTTCCTTATGCTCTCATTTACTTGTGTACATTTTGTTTTCTGTAAGAATTAGTTGTTTTGAACAATATTTACTTTAATTCACTGTTATTTATTTTTATGCATTTGTGTCTCAACAGTGAGAGCATTGGGGTTCAAACATTACACATCACTTGTGCACACATCTCACACCATAAAGTAAAATGATTGATTCATGACCCCAACCTAAGCCTAAAATTTAACTTAACTCAACCAACATTGTAACCTCATTTGAGGACCAAAACAATATTGTAGTTAAGTTAGGACACTAGGGATAAGTATCCAAACAACACCCCTTTATCACTTACATATGAGGCATAGTTTTTTTCTTCTAGGGAACCAAAATTATCTATTATTTGTTGACACCTTCACGTCCAGTTTATCGGGGGGTCCTTCCACTCTACAGGGGTAATGCACAATGAAGGGGTTCTGAAAGTCAACGTGGAATACCATACTCCACTATGTATCGAAGACTAACCCTTCATAGTCCTGCTCATCCATGTCGAGGGCCATATCAGGTGTCAAGGACCAGAGGGATGAAGCTCTAGGAAACCATCCCATACATGTCTTGAACGAGGTAGCCTAGTTTCTAGTCTATTAGGAATCTTTCACCCAAGGTCCCTCTCGATAGTGGGATTCTCTTAGCCTCTATTTCTTCCATTTATTATTGTTTGACTATGGATTTGACCACCCAACAAAGTATATGATTTGTGAGGGGCTTCCATATTGTATCTAGGAGTTTGATTGGACTTATACCCCATAGTTTATTGCATCATTTTCTTTATAAGGAGTGCTGCTTATTGGATTTCTGGTCTCTTTGTTGTAGACTCTACTGCTATAACATGTTGTTGCAGTTCGGTTTTAGAGTTTTATTTTTGTCCTTTGTGCCACCATCTATCATCTCTACTTCTACACACTCAGTTGTAGTTGGACTTTTGAGCTTGCATTTGACACCCTTGATCCTTAATTCATAATATCCCACACCATCACGCCATCAAAAATCTACAAATCTACATTAGAAAACCTAATTTCCTTATTAAAATTGGTGCATTCAGTGAGGAGTGGGATCATGAGATGAAGAAACATGAAAGAAAGGTCGTGATCAACAATATATGGGAAGAGACCTTGGGAAATAGCCTAAAACATGGTCCTCCTAATGAATAAATCAATGAGGATATTCCATTTGAATTTAAAGATCCTAATAATCCCACAAATGAGAAAATGGAAATAGGTTTCGCTCCTCTTAATTTGTCAAACTTTCCAGGACATTCAGATGAGTTACCATAGATATTCTAGAATTCCTTCAAGGGTGGCCATGATAATGCCATGCACCACATTTAATGGTTTATGACTTTGGATTCAAAATATGGTTTTAAAGAAGAAGAATACACTTACATGAGATTATTTGTTCTTCACCTAGGAGGAAAGGATCTTGCTTGGTTTGTGGGCCTAGAAAAAGGAACGATATTGTCCTTTGCATAACCAGTATAAATAGTATGTAGCTATTGGGATCCAAACTGACGTAATAAATGGATACCTCATGTAAAACATGCAAATAAATTGTTCCGTACAGAAATCCAGAACAAAAATCAGGTTGGAGAAGCCATAGTTCAAGATCTAATTGATGATATCTTAAGCTGATCCAGATTTATGCAGGAACGCAATAGAATACACAAATAACCATGGAAACAAATATGCAGCGGAAATAACACTTCATTTCATTAATCAATAACTGAAACTTGTTTACATACAGAATGGAAATAAACTAGCTAGAGTGCTGGTAGCTTATCTCTGAGAAGAGATGTGGCGGCTACATGCCTCTGAACTCTCTGTTACAATGAGGCTCGAAGGCCTATATATTATTGAGAAACAATGGAAACCCTACACATCCAAAAACCTAACCCTAGGAGGTGAAACGCCTTAATGTGGGCCCCGTTGGGTAACTTGGTACATCAATTTCCTGGGGTCGTAACTTTAGCATACTACCTCCATTTGATGCGCATGATACATAGTTAGAAAGATATGTTTAAGGACTACATCCATATGTGGAAATAACAAGTCCAAAATAGACTCATATTTTTCAGACCATTCGATGCCAAAAAAATGTCGTTTAGGGCCTCAAAATGGCTCTGGAAGTTTAGGACCCGAAAACTACCAAAAATAGTAAATTGTGCTACAATTAAGGAAACTAGCAAATTGAAAGAAATAGTGGTGGGGGTCCAAGAGGAATAGGTGGGTGGCCACCAATATCCTCCTGGATCATTCCCCCCCCCTTAGGAAGCAATGTTCCCCATTGTATTGAGTTCCTCCATGAGATGAGGAAACTTCTGTTGAACTTGGTCCCCGGTGAGCCACTTTCCCTGGTGAAGGAGTTGGCCTGCTTTGACAACTCGATATAGCTGGATCTTCTACTAGCAAGTGTTCTTGATCTATGTGTCCATAATCTGATCATTTGTGGCTTGTTCCATGCAGTCAGGGTTTAACTCTGTTGGTGTGAGTTGTTCTACCATGTCTGATGTGTCCAATAGAGGTGGAAAGTAGGGCCAAAGGTGGTCCACATTGAACACTAGGTGCAGACCAAGGAATGGTGGAATACTGAGCTCAAAGGCATTGTCCTCGATAGCCTTGGTGATGGTGTATGGCCCATATCGGAGAAGGTGAAGCTTTCGGTGGGGTCCAGCGAGGCACTCCTTCTGTAAATGTAGCCACACTTTGCCACCCACCTAGAAGTTGTGTTGCACCCGATGTTGATCATGTCGCTGCTTGTACTTAGAATTGGATCTGTCCAATATGTCATGACCCTATTGGCGAATGTGTTGAATGTGCTCAATGAATTTTTTTGCCTTGGAAACTTCAGACTGGATATGAGCTGAATCAACCTGAGTAGCTGCAAATGGCATGGCTACGTCAATGGGACATAGTGGCTGGAATCCCAAGCCCACCTGAAAGGGGTTGTGGTTGGTTGAGCTGCGGAGGGCCCGGTTATACCTATGTTGTACATAGGGGAGGCTCTCATCCCATGTGCGTGGATGATTTGAGTTGTACATGTGCAAAATGTGTACGATCATCCCGTTGATGACCTCTATCTGGCCATCAGTCTGGGGATGGAAAGCTGTGGACTTTGTGAGCTTGGTTTCTAGCATTGACCATAGGCTAGACCAGAATGTACTAAGGAACCTGCTGTCCCAGTCTGAGATTATAGACTATGGGATACCAAAGTGTACCCACACTCGTTCAAAGAAGAGTTTAGAAATGGCTTCTGTTGTGATATTCTACTTGCAAGCCGCCATTATGGCAATCTTTGAGAATCTATCAACGACCACAAACACACAGTCGTTGCCGTGCTTAGTAGAAGGAAGGCCTGACATGTAATCCATGGAGATGGATTCCCAAGGTCGAATAGGGATAGGCAACGGAGTATAGAGTCCTTGCTTCTTGATGGATGGTTTGGCAATGGCGCAGGCAGTGCAGGATCGGATGTACTTCCCGATGTCTTGTCAAAGGTTCGGCCAATAGATATACCTCTTGCAGTACTGGAACTATTTTCTCGACTCTGAAATGCCCAGTGACCCGTCTGTAGTGCGCTTCCCAAATCATCTTGGCATGCTCGCTTGAAGGAACACAAAGGTGTCCCATGTGACACAATAGTACATCCTGGAGGTGAAATTTTGGAACTTGGTTTCCCTCCAAGAGCGTCTGGTATGTGTGGCTGAATTCTAGATCACTCTTGTAGAGAAGCGGCCAATCAGAAGTCTCATGCCCACAAGAGTTGAGCACGATCATTATCGCCATGATTGGTGGTCGACTGAGGTAGTCTACAGCATTATTGGTGCTTCCCTTATTGTACTTGATGTTCAAATGCAACTGTTGTAGATATGTGGACCACTTCTGATGGAGATCATTCTATAACTTCCCTTGTCTTTGCATGAATTGCAGGGGTCGATGGTCTGTGTGGATGATCGTTTCCTTCCCCAAAATGTAATGCTTCCATTGCCGTCAAGCCTGTACAATGGAATACATCTCTTTGTCATAAGTGGGATATTTGTGGACTGTGTCTGACAATGTCTCACTATGATATGCCACTGGATTCCATTGTTGAGTAAGGACTACCCCAATAGAATAGTCAGAGGCATCTGTCTTGATCTCAAATGGTTGTTGCAAGTCTAGTAATGTGAGCACTGGGGCACAACAAAGGCAATGTTTCAATTCTGCTGAGTGTATGACCAAAAGAATTTTTCTTTCGTTCCTCCCTTGGTGACTTGACTCAAGGGCCAAGTGATATGAGAGAATCCCAACATGAACCTGCAGTAGAAATTAGCAAGGCCCAAAAAGCTGCAAAGCTCTGTTAGAGTAGTTGGGGCTGGCTAATCCTGAATGACTTGGATCTTGGTTGGATCCACATGTACCCCACAGTCATCAATAATGTATCCTAGATATTGAACCTGTGTCATGCCAAAAGTGCACTTGTCCAAATTAGCACACAACTTGTGCTGCTGCAATGTTTGTAGGACCTGTCGGATGTGGTGGAGGTGGTCTTCCCAAGTCTGGCTGAAGATCAGGATGTCATCCAAGAACACTACTGCAAATTCCTTGGTGAATGGCCACAATATGTCGTCCATCAGTCTCATGAAGGTTGGAGGAGCATTCGTCGGCCCGAAAGGCATGACCAACCATTCGAAAAGGCCCTCCTTGGCTTTGAAGGCAGTCTTCCACACATCGGTCGGCTCAGTCGGTACCTGGTGATACCCATACTTTAAGTCGATCTTGCTAAAATGTTTTTCCCCTTTAAGCTGGTCCAGGAGGTCATCAATCTGTGGGATCGGGCACCTATTCTGGACAGTGATCTTATTCAGCACCCGATAGTCAATACAGAGTCTCCAAGTCCCATCCTTTTTCTGTACCAACACAATCAGGCTCCCACAGGGCGATGAACTTGGCCGAATGTGACCCTTCTGCAGCAGCTCCTGAATTTGCCTCTTGATTTCATCATTCTCCATAACAGAGTAGCGATAGATCAGTCCATTAGGAAGTTGCGCACCTGGGGTCAGATCAATGGGGTGCTTGACCTGATAGTGGAGAGGCACCCCGATGGGTGAGGTGAATATGTCCTGGTACTCCTCCACTACCTTGTCCATTTTTTGTTGTCATGCAGAGGGGCCTTGTCTAGAGGTTGTGGCCATGATCTTCTTCTTTCCCTGAGGGTGGATCATTAAGAAAACAAACTTCCTGGTTTTGGAAATGAGCTTACTGCATTGTTTTGTAGTAACCAAAGAGATAGCGATAGGGGGTGGTACCTCTGGTATCCTGTACAAATTATTTCCCAACGTAATAATAACAGCACAAGCCCGGGACTCATACACAGCATCTCACTTCCATAAGTATGGTTGACCTAATAATACATCACAAACATCAAGAGGAGCAATATCACATAATAACTCATCGGTGAAGGGCATGATGCTGTAGGGAAGGCGAAACTGTTGGCTGACGCGAAGATCTTGTCCTTGGTGAAGCCACCTGATGGTGTATGGCTACAGGTGTGTTGTGGTCAGCAAACCCAATCGCTTCACAACCTCTACTGAAATCAGGTTCTTTTGGCTCCCACTGTCGATGATGAACTGTAGCGGGGAACCCTTTACCCACATCTAGGAGTGGAAAATACGCTCCTCCTCCTCTGAATCTTCTGGTTCTTCCTTTTGGATCTTTGTGGTGGAAACGGTGGCATTGGGCTATGCATCGATAATATTCTTCCCTCTATCATTCCCCTTCTCAGGATCATATTTAGTGTCAGAGTATGCATCTGATTCAGAAGCCTTTATCTCATCCACCAGTGACAATTTAGCCCAACACTCGATTGTGTTGTGAGTGGGGATCTTATGGAACTCGCACCACTTTCCCGCTTCCTTCTTCGGCTTTGTAGTGTTGCTCTTTGCTCGCAGCTTTGGAAAGTTTTCTTGAGTCACCATGCCTTGGTTGGGTCCTTGGTTCTGTGGTTTGGGGGCACCTTTCCCTTGCTTCTGATTTGCAGATCCAAAGTCTCGCTTTTTCTGTTTGAATTTTTGCTCAATTTTGGCAGCATACCGATATGTTGTACCAAGCGAGGAGATGTCAAGGAACTCCATTTCCTCCTGAATGTATCTATGCAGACAAATACGGTACTTTAGCACCAAATTTTTCTCTGAATCTTTGATACCCAACTTGGTGCGTAGGGTATGGAACAGATTCGCCAGCTCATGCACATCTTGATCTCTTTGCTGCTGCAGTGTAGTCCATTGGATGTACTTGTCCTCATAGCTCCCCACCGGATAATATTGTACCTTTATGGCATCTTGGAAAGAATTCCAAGTGGGTATGACTAAGAACAGACAGGGTTCATCCTCATCCTTTCTCTCACAGTAGGTTTCCCACCAGTGTTTGACATGGGGGGCGGCTTTGAGTATAGAAAAAGTAATCTTTTCCCAGTTAGAAACGTCGTGAACCGAGAAATATCCTTCTAATAGATTCAACCATTTCTCTACAGCGTCTGCATCTATTTGACCATAAAATATGGGAATGTCAAATTTTACTTGTACCTTAAAAGGGGTTGCACCTCCAGAGTAGCTGCGAGATGCAGATGCACCGCCAGTGGGAATTCGTTGAAGGATCTGGGCGAAGTTATCCATCATTGCGTTCCTTTGTTTTTCAAAGGCCTCCTCGAGCAACATTTTGATAGGATATTCTATGCCCTCATATTTCTTTTCATCCCCCATGGGTGGCCATCAGGATTTGCGAGGCTGATCTTGCAAAGGTTCAACCAAATCCAGCCCTAACTCTTTATACCCTGTCCTCGTTGGGGACATGCAAAGAAGGATCAAGAAAGAGCAGATTGCTCTAATACCACTGATCCGGATTTATGCAGGAACGCAACAGAATACACAAATAACCATGGAAACAAATATGCAGTGGAAATAACACTTCATTTTATTAATCAATAACTGAAACTTGTTTACATACAGAATGGAAATAAACTAGCTAGAGTGCTAGTAGCTTATCTCTGAGAAGAGATGTGGTGGCTACATGCCTCTGAACTCTCTGTTACAATGAGGCTCGAAGGCCTATATATTATTGAGAAACAATGGAAAGCCTACACATCCAAAAACCTAACCCTAGGAGGTGAAACGCCTTAATGTGGGTCCCGTTGGGTAACTTGGTACATCAATTTCCCGGGGTCGTAACTTTAGCATATTACCTCCATTTGACGTGCATGATACATCGTTAGAAATATCTGTTTAAGGACTACATCCATAAATGGAAAACATTGAGTTCAAAACAAACTCATTTTTTCCGGATCATTCGATGCCAAAAAAACGTCATTTAGGGCCTCAAAACAACGGCTCCGGAAGTTTAGGACCCGAAAACTGCCAAAAATAGTAAATTGTGCTACAATTAAGGAAACTGGAAAACTGAAAGAAACAGTGGTGGGGATCCAAGAGGAATAGGTGGGTGGCCACCAATATCCTCCTGGATCATAAGCACAGTATCCAAAGATGAAGTTCCTCGTGCAGACGGATATGATTGTGATCCTACATATGAATACGAAGAAGTACTAGTTGAAGAATTTGAAGAGCGAAAGGAAAGGGTGAGTTCTCCTTGCTAGCACACAACAATTTATTATGACATCTCAGATCTCTTCAAACATAATAACAGAATTATTGAGGACAATGATTACTGGAAATTTATGGGTTCTCCATTGTACAATTCTTCGAGACCTAGTAGTATTGTTTCTAGACTCTCCAGTGACGAAGAAGAAGTCAATGAAGCTAATATGGATCAGTTTAAGCCAGAATTTGACACTCGTTGGGATGAAGAATCCATGATTACCTCGAACGAGGATATCAAAGACATAATCAATAAAAAGGATATGATTATCCCATTCCTTTTTGATGTTAATGATGAAGAATTGATTAACCATTTTTCTCTTACAGTTGAAGATTAATCACCTCCAGACATTACATATGATTGCTATACCTAGATGAATCAATTTGACACAGTGTTGAGGCCTGGAAATTCGTAGGTGGCAACAGTAAGGGATTCTCCCCAATCAGCGTTCCCAACTAGCCCGCTGACTGTTTGGTATAGGGAATCCGTCGGTTTTGCGGTCCGGCTACCGTAGGTCAAAGTAACAAACAAAGGCTTTACCGGTTGCGGCCCGGCCCACCGAGTTTTTGTATTTTGACTTAAAGGAATGATATGCATGTGCCTAATTAAATGCAGGGGCGGTCACAAAGTGATGCGTAGGTTCTTACCTCTCGTCTTATGCTCACAAGCAAACAAACCAGATACGAACAAAAATAACTAACTATCTAAACTATCCCTAGGGGGCGAGACTATCATCTTAACTGAGCAATACAAAATCACATACGGTAAGAAAAATCACAGATAGCTGATACTTTTCCCACAGCACATGGAAATTACAAATATTCAAATAACCAGTTAGCCGATCATTCTATAACAACAATTATTGCTCATAGTGCAAATGCATCCCAGAAAAGACTGCAAAATAATTAACAAGAACTTAGGTTCGAAACATCAAATATCCTTACAGCGCATGAAATACAGCCGAACACGAAATATTTCTTCTTCAGCAGTATTCATTGAATAGCATTGGTACATTTCACTTCTTTACTCTTTCCAGCAGACAAAATTTGCAGTTCATTTCGCAAAACGAAATAGTTCCTCTTACAAGTCAACCATTACAAAATTTTCTAAGGGAAAAATCCCTCCTTTCATCGAGCTTCCCATTATTTAAACTACCACTGATCTCCTCTAGGTTCCCTCAACCCGTCTTTTCAATGCCCTTGACGATTCAGTTTCTTTCCTGGTCGTTTCACCTTCTCCATCATTTCCACAGGCGTTTATTTTCTGACAGTAACCGCTGAAAAGAAAATGTCCCATCGGCGCCTCGGTCATTCGTTCTCGTTGTCCTTTCCGCCGCGATGCTCTGCTTCAGCGATTCATGAGATGATCTCTGCATACAAACTTGGTGCATTATCCATTGAATTTAGACATTAGGCACCCACAATTTTAAAATTATAATGATATATTCACAACGAGCTAGCCTATTTCATCCGGGTGAGGAACTGCGGAGGCTCGGAACGCCAACGAAACGGTAAATCGGCAGTCGGGCAGTTCTTAGATTGGATGAGACAAGGTTCTTACACCGGATGGGAGAAGGCTCTAGGAGCCACAACGGCGGAGGAGTGCCCAAAAAGGGGAAGTGAAAACGTGGGCGCCATAGGAAATCGGGTGGTGGCGGGAAGTGGGTCGGAAGCTGGAAGGTTCTGTCACCCGCAACGGCGGACGGGACGCGAGTCGGTGGCGGGCGACGAGGTAAAGGAAAAGGTTCGGGTGGCAGTCAGTAAGTCGGATTTCGGGTGACAAGTGGATCGGAGGTCAACTCCTACCCTCTGGCCGCAACGACGGGCGAACCAAAAACTATAGCCAGCGATTTACACAGCGAATCGGGCATCGGGTGAAACCTCAGTCGGGTGGAAGGTTTGGTCAGGGAGCCGCAACGGCGGGTGATGTGAGGCTCGGAAACTTCAGAAAGAGGCCCGATCCAAAGGGAAGAATTAACAGCGCTAAGGCTCAAATGAGGCCAAAAAACCAAAATTTTGCTAAGGTAAACATTCACACTCTTAAAAGTGTTAAAACCGATCTCACGACTCACATTGAACTGAACGCAACCAGCCAACAAGACGGAACGCTCAACTTTAAAGCAAAGATACTCAAAGACGCCAAAATTTCACCCTTAGATTCAAGTCAATCAAGATAAGGAGGGGTCCCAGAATTTAAGTGAAAAACTGAAGTCGGGGAAAAGGTTGCGGCAGCAACAACTGGCGATTTCCTGGTGATCCTAGATCTCTGGGTGGTTTTCTTCCTTGAAAAGTAGACTGTCCTACAACAAATGTATTCCTTGAATTCTTCCAGCTAGATAGATTTCTCAATGACAGAAACG
>LPNX010241514.1:121294-159403 GCA_001517045.1 Pseudotsuga menziesii
ATCCCATAAAAGACTGCAAAATAATTAACAAGAACTTAGGTTCGAAACATCAAATATCCTTTTCAGCGCATGAAATACAGCCGAACACGAAATAGTTCTTCTTCAGCATTATTCATTGAATAGCATTGGTACATTTCACTTCTTTACTCTTTCCAGCAGACAAAATTTGCAGTTCACTTCGCAAAACGAAATAGTTCCTCTTACAAGTCAACCATTACAAAATTTTCTAAGGGAAAAAGCCCTCCTTTCATCGAGCTTCCCATTATTTAAACTACCACTGATCTCCTCTGGGTTCCCTCAACCCGTCTTTTCAATGCCCTTGACGATTCAGTTTCTTTCCTGGTCGTTTCACCTTCTCCATCATTTCCATAGGCGTTTATTTTTTGACAATAACCGCTGAAAAGAAAATGTCCCATCGGTGCCTCGGTCATTCGTTCTCGTTGTCCTTTCCGCCGCGATGCTCTGCTTCAGCGATTCATGAGATGATTTCTGCATACAAACTTGGTGCATTATCCATTGAATTTAGACATTAGGCACCCACAATTTTAAAATTATAATGATATATTCACAACGAGCTAGCCTAGTTCATCCGGGTGAGGAACTGTGGAGGCTCGGAACGCCAACGAAACGGTAAATCGACAGTCGGGCAGTTCTTAGATCGGATGAGACAAGGTTCTTACACCGGATGGGAGAAGGCTCTAGGAGCCGCAACGGCGGAGGAGTGCCCAAAAAGGGGAAGTGAAAACGTGGGCGCCATAGGAAATCGGGTGATGGCGGGAAGTGGGTCAGAAGCTGGAAGGTTCTGTCACCCGCAACGGCAGACGGGACGCGAGTCGGTGGCGGGCGACGAGGTAAAGGAAAAGGTTCGGGTGGCAGTCAGTAAGTCGGATGTCGGGTGACAAGTGGATCGGAGGTCAACTCCTACCCTCTGGCCGCAACGGCGGGCGAACCAAAAACTATAGCCAACGATTTACACAGCGAATCGGGCATCGGGTGAAACCTCAGTCGGGTGGAAGGTTTGGTCAGGGAGCCGCAACGGTGGGTGATGTGAGGCTCGGAAACTTCAGAAAGAGGCCCGATCCAAAGGGAAGAATTAACAGCGCTAAGGCTCAAATGAGGCCAAAAAACCAAAATTTTGCTAAGGTAAACCTTCACACTCTTAAAAGTGTTAAAACCGATCTCACGACTCACATTGAACTGAACGCAACCAGCCAACAAGACGGAACGCTCAACTTTAAAGCAAAGATACTCAAAGACGCCAAAATTTAACCCTTAGATTCAAGTCAATCAAGATAAGGAGGGGTCCCAGAATTTAAGTGAAAAACTGAAGTCGGGGAAAAGGTTGCGGCAGCAACACACAGACTGTGAATATTTGGGAAAACACACCCTTCATGAGGTGTCGTACAACTTAGTTTAGCCTTTCCTTCCTAGCACCAAGAGAAGTGTGGCATGTTATACAGATACATAGTTGTCTTGGTTGTCATCCCTTCCAATGGTTCAAGCCTGTTGTTCTCTACAACATATATATGGAAATATTACACAAGTTTTTCATCCCTTTCAACCTATATCAATAAATTTCCAATGATCCATCTCACACATGTATGTGGAAAGATATTCTATTTACTTTGGATTGCCAAAATATTTATTGTTTATCTTTTTTATTGAAAAATGGAGGTATGGATAATGTAGCTAGTAATTTCAAATTTTTTGAGACTATTAGGGATACTAACTTGATCATTACAAAGATGAACAATATATTTTTGTATCCAAAGAGATGTTTAAGTAGGTTTAAGGACATGTTATAGCTAGCATATGAATATTTGCAAGGTCCACCTTTACAAATGGCCTCCCAAGTTCAAAATCAGGTGACCAGATCTAGGAAAATTTGTTTTCTCAATGCCAATGTATGATGAAGATGGTCCATACATTATCCCGATAGAAGCATGGATAAACAAATATTGTGAAGAAATCTCTCTCCATGGCATTAGTATCAAGAATTCAAGGTTCCTACATTTATTCAATGTTCATTCCCCATTCTGATGCCGATCATGGTAGGTATTCAACTTATTATGAATGTGATATTATCATGGGCAGTCTCCAAATACAGAGGTAAAAGATCAGGTATCAATGGCCTACTTAATTGTCTACATTGGTGGTATGATTTCACTTAAACTTTTCTGATTATTTATCATACATAGGTTTAGTTTAATTTGAGTCTAAGTATATATTTTTCCCCTTACATTGCATTTGTTGTTCCTCATGTTTAGTTACTTGCATTTCATTTTACTCAGCAATGCAGGATGAAAGTGCCTGCCTCATGTGATATTGATCTCCTTGGATATTTGATGTGTGTGTAGGTCTATAGGTACCAAAAGATCCATGGGTTCTCAAGAACTCTCAGGAAGATCACTCGTCCCAAAGTTGGAGCCAGTTTTACGTGGTACCAGTACCATCACACCTTCATATGGTTCCCCAGGGAGAGGGTCATTTTGTTTTCAAACATGACAGGTGTTATCCATTAGTTTCTAAGTGGTGGTCATGGTCGAACATTTTTGGTCCTTACTTTAGGATTAATATGGATTAATGACTTCCCTTTGTTGGGTTTTTTCAACCCTGGGGTTGGTGTCTGGGACTCCTAGAGGTGGGCCATTGGGTCACATGACCCATCCCACTTATTTATACTCCAATGACATTCTTCCAGCTATGAGGCTCTTTCCACTCTTCTAGGTCACCTTAGGCACCCTCCTAGTCCTCTATAGCCTAGCACCCTCTCTCCTTGAACCTATTCTATATATGATGTCATCATCCTCACCATACCATACTACTTGATTTGGGGGTTGCATTGAGGGATTATCAACATTGTTGGGGTTAGATGGGGCATGATTCAACCATGTTACTCTAGCCTTCAGTTCGAAGTAATTTGGTCATTTTAGCTATTTTAGTCAATTTTGGGTAAACTCTAGGGAAAATGCCCCAAGCTACCCACATATTTGATTATTTTATATTATTTTATGTTATAGTTTTAAGTTGACATTTTATAATTTTAAATTAACATTTTAAGGCATGTCAGTCTACTTTATTTGTAAAAGTGAGTGTGAGAACATATAAATAGATCTCCTCACTTGATTTTCAAATCACAACTTTATGGGATAAATCATTATGTTACTCTTTTACCCAAATTAGTTCCCTTTGGATTGATGCGTAGCTCTTGGAGTTATTTTCTCTTTCTCTCGTGGATCAAAGTTGGATAAATTATTTGGTTATGCTCATCCTTGGTGGATGCTAGGAATTGTTGGAAGAACACATAGTTCAAATAAGTCAACGTTTTTTTGTTCTTGGTGAAATAGTAGGTAAACTATTGTCTCTTGAATGGTTGAATAGTATCCCTAGGTCTTGATTTTTCTTGAATAGAACCTATTATCTATCTTCTATCCTCTTTCCATGGTGTAAAACATTCCCAAGAGGAGTTTTTACCTAGTTTAGCCTTGGATCTCCAATATTTCCCTATATTAGTCTCTTATGATAAACCCTAAAAGTTGTCACAAGAATCCCTAGTTTAATAGAAGAGGGAGAAATTACTCCAAGATGAAGGATGTGTTAAATTCAATGAAGCATAGGATCATCAACCTACATGAATTCAAATGAGAAGTGAAGGTTGTAGAAGAGAAAGAATAATTTAACATAGACTCATCAATTACTCATGGAAAAATTGTACACACATAGAGACAAAATTGCAATAATATGACTACATTGATGAATCAGTAATTAATATGTAACACAATGGTTATACATATAGGAGAATTTTAATGCCTAAGATAGAATTTGAATCTACCAACCTGGACTGACTCCAGATCTAACTCAGTGTGGGAAAATCACCACTAGATCTCATTAATGTAACTATGGATCACTAAAACAGTTCACACTCAGTTAATTGAGGAGGGTAGCTGGGAAAATGCACCCTACTTCCCCTGAATCTTGGAAACTAGCACTAGAGACATTAGGAGTGATCTAACTGATAGGGATAAGTGCATAAATGGACTTAACTAAATACCTACCTAGGTCAACTGAAGGAAACTGGAAGTGGCACTTAGATTGGGTTCCTAAAATATAGGGATTGGTCCCTAGGGTACCTAAACTTTTGCAATCAGGTGCAGTAAGTGGAAGATGTCCCCTAGGTTTGTACCCCATGCACTAGTGGAATTTTGAAGACCTCCTAAGCTAGGAAAATAGACAATTAGAATATGTGGTCAAAGGGAGGGTTAATAATAATCGCAACACCCCCCTTAATATTGAATTTGGACAACCTAGGCCCTAGAAACTAAGACCAAAGGTCACCCATACAACCTAAATGCAAAAAATAATAACTTCTTAATAAAACCGAGGAAATGGGGAAAACCTCATGGGAAAACACCCCTCAAAATAAGCAGGAAAATCAAGATCAAGCTTTCATATCAAGAAAAAAATTCTTCTTGAATAAAAAACTTGTGAAAATATTTTTGTAACCTACATCTCTGCGATGCAGTGAAGCAGTGTGATGGTCCTTCTGTGCACTAGTATCCTAGGACTGTGCATGTGAACCTTTCCATCTTCTTTCAATCCAATGATAGACATGAGAAGGAATGTTTTCTTTGTCTCTTCTTTCTGGAGGAAGAGTGGCATGATATGATTTTTTCTTCAGTGAGTATAATTGTTTATCAGTCCTTACCATCATGTAGCATCTCTCTAGGAGCTTCTTGCACCTCTCTGAAGGAAGCAAATTTTCTTGACATAGCACAAGGCACTCTTTTTGAAACTAGGGTCTTGTTCTCCTCATGTCAGATGGCTCTCCAATCATGTTCTCAGCTGCCTCATTAACCTTTTGTGCCCATTTAGGCCTAGGATTGGGAGTAGTGACTATATTTGGATCTGGATCACTATGAACTTCATCTTCAATTTCATAAAATGATTCAACTGGGTCTTCTTATTTGTATTATGAATCTGAAACACTAATGCAAAAATTATCATATGTAAAAGGTGTAGGTAGAATGATTTTACCTCCCCTTTCAAATGGCAGCTAATACTATACTGGATCTAAGTTTGGAAGAAAGTGTGAGAATTCATATACCTTAGAGGCATGGTTTGCAACACGCTTCACTATAATATTCCTAGTTGAGATATCTGAGATCTCCACTGATTCGAGACCAAATACCACTCACTTTGGTGGGCTAGTATTTGTCATCTGGTATACAAATAACAAATTTGTAGCTGAAGAGGGCACATAGAGTACATCTTTGAACACTCCATGTTTTAATATGATTGAACCCTTTCCTTCAACTCAAATTTGAGTTCACCCATGTGAATACTCAGAACATGGATAAGTTATAATGAATATAATGATTCTATGGATGTAACCATATCATTAGAGGATCATGAACCAATGACGAAGGCATGTGATTTTGAACTAGCCTTCAATGCATGGCATCTCTCATCACGATCTTGAGTCTTTTCTCTAGAATCACTCTTCCTTGCATATTTAGGGATTGAAATGTTGTGCTACTTAAGGATTTTTTCCATCTTATAAATGGTATCCTTCATACAATACTTCTCTATATGGTTTCCTTTCTTACAGTAAGAGAATTTTCCCTTGTCATACCTCTAATTTTTAGCCTTCCTAGAGCCTAAGGCTTCATATGTTGGATCAAACTCATATTTAGGTTCAAATTCAGTGTTTATTTTCTCTTTACCTTTCTTCTTCCTTCTTGCTTGCACATTCCTTGTCTGACCATCTAAGAGGGATTAATTAGGAGAGGCTCTGAGAGCTCCCATCTGTATCGGATTGTCTTGTTCTTGGATTAAAGACTCTGTGAAGGAATCAAGGGATGGAATTCTCCAATTAGGAGTAGTAAGTCTCCCAGAGTGAAAGGTAGATACAAACACTAAAAATTATGACACAATTTTGCTCAGTATGGAGAGCACCAATTGCTCATCCTTCTTCTCAATCCCACATTTCTTGCATTGCATGACCAGTGATTTGAATTTTGAGAAAAATTGCTGTATAGTTTCAAAGTTACTGGGATGTAGTCCTATGAGCTCATTCTCCAAGATATGGCCCCTCAAATCATCATATTTTTAAAACAAGGATTCAATAGTATCCCATACTTCTTTTGGAGTATTGAGTCCATCAAGATGGAACAACAACTCCCTAGAGATGTGGATGCACATGTAGCCAAAAGATTCATCAAGATTTTTCATATGATTAGATTTTTCAATATATTGTTGAGGTTCGACCTCTCTACCTATGGTCATCATGTATAGACCTTTGTTACACAAGGAAATCTGCATATCTACCCTACAATCTAGGTAATTGAAGGGTGTAAGGATCTTGGGAGTTGGAGCAGCTGAATTCACCATTTTACAACTATACTGAGCAACAATTCTTCATAAATTATTTGAATGTACCTGCAAAAATACTACAAAACAACTCAATTCGAATTAATTTAGCTCAAACACTCTTCACTTCAACATGTGCACTTTCTCTGAGTACATCACACCTAGATAGACTTCTCTGGACATAATCTAGAGGGAGCAATGCAATAATTCCAGGAATTATATGGAAACTCAATGGATTCTGGTGCATCAATGGAAGTTTCTGAGGTTCGAGGAAGGCATGGATACCCATTCTAATACCATGCTAAATTCAATGAAGAATAGGATCATCATCCTACATGAATTCAAATGAGAAGAGAAGTTTGCAGAAGAGAGGATAATTTATCTTAAACTCATCAATTACTCATGGAAAATTTGTACACACATAGAGACAAAATTGGAATAATATGGTTATATCATGAATCAGTAATCAATATTTAATAAAATGGATATACATATAGGATAATTTGAATGCCTAATATAGGATTCGAATCTACCAACATTGATTGACTCCAGAGCTAACTCAGTGTGGGAAAATCACCGCTAGATCTCACTAATGCAACTTGGGATCACTAAAATAGTTCACACTCAATTAACTGATGAGGGTTGGTGATAAAATGCACCCTACCTCCCCTTAATCATGGAAATTGGTGCTAGAGACAATGGGAATGATCTAACTGATGGGGATCGAAGTATAACTAGACTTAACTGAATACCTACATGTTGGGTGTTATATCAACTAGATTAATACACCTAATATTTAATTATCAACCGGAGTTGGTACGCCTAGATTTGAACAAAATATATGCAAAGGTAAAAATTAGGATCCTAGGGTGTCATGGAGATATTTTAATAAACAAAAGATTGAAAGGTCTTTCAAAATGAAAAACAGAGTCAAACTCCTAGAACTATCTAAATAATTGGACTGGACTGAAATATCAAATTCTGAACATCTATTGAAAAGAAAGACATAAACAATAATACTTATAACTTCATACACTAACTCATACATAAAAAAGAAATTATAAAAATGGAACTGACAAATAACCAACTAACTACTCTTTAAGCAGAAGGTTTGGGTAAAAGACAACTTATCTTATAAAGAATAGAAAACTGAAAAAGCAAATAGAAAACTTAATAAAGATAAAACTTTGAAAGAAGCAAGTAGAAAACTTAATAAACATATTTAAATTCTAGTTTTTAATACACACATAAAAACAAGAATGATTGCTATGATTACAAAAAACTTAACTTCCTCTTAAAGATAGTACATCTAACCCTAAAATCTAAATGCAAACCAAGATGGCCATGACATAAAACAACAGTAAAATAAAATCAGTATTTAATATTCAAATAATAAAACAACTTTAAGAAAAATGATAAAAATTTAATCAATAACTTAAAACAACCAAACTTTAATCAAAATGCTTAAATAAAAACACCAACTACAAATCTAATCCAAAGATTGACAAAACAAAACTAAGAACAATCTGAAAAATGCATAAAAACAGTAAAAACAAAACCAAGGGTTGAATAACAGACTGAACAGTAGGTCTGTAAAGGGTGACTGAATGGCAAGCTGGACAGACAGTCCAAATGGCGGTCCGTACAGTAAAAAATGGTAAAAACTAACATAAATGAACTAATTCTTCAGCTAAATTTACGCAGTTCTAAATTTAATGCATAGATTTAATAAACACACCTATTTAACCAACAAATTAACTTCACACTAATCTTTTAAACAAAAAGAAAACATTGCATTATAAAATAATTAATAAACTAGCATTTAACTTGAATAAACCAAAAATACCTTAAACGAATTCATGATAGAAAATAAATAAACAAAACTGAATTTAAATGAAAGCAAACTATTCTATATTAATAAATTCATAACAGGAAATGAATAAACAAGACTACATTGGAAATAAACTATTCTACTTGTCTTAAACTAATAAACTGAAAACAATACTGGAATGAATGACTAACTAGAAACAACTAACTACAAAAAGACTGAAAGGAAATGACTGAAAACAAAAGACTGGAAGCAAATAACTGAAAGCAAAACTATTCATGCATCTACTTATTTAATTATTGTAATGAAACTAAACTAATGCAATACAGGAAATAAAATAGCATTTGCTTGTATAACTACTGAAATGAAATTAAACTAAAGCAATACAAGAAATAAAGTACTGGTTTAACTACTGAAAAGAAGCTAAGTTAAATACAATGCAAGAAATAAAATAACATCTAATGAAAACAAATGGAAATTAAATTAAATTAACTACAACAAAAAAGAAAGAACTGAATTAAAACTAAGCTAATGAACCTTTGGTTGATGAGGGGCCCTCCCAACAATTAGGGGTGAAGTCTGCTAACTCCTACTCAAAAAAAATCTTCAACAGCAATGCATACAGCTCTTTATTCAGATTCAAAAACAGAATTACAGTGCTTGACAACTATGACTAACTCCGGCTCTGACTAACTCCTGACTAGCTTTCTCTCCAATCAGAGACTGATATATATAGTTTTACATAAGAGATGAGTAAGTCGACCCTAAAGGTTGACTGCTCTCTAATTTTAGGCAATATTTAAAGCACATTAATGATTTACAACCAACACATGGTATGGCTCTTCATTCAGCGTGATCGTGGCATAACGTAACAAGTCTACTCGATCTTTTACATGGACAGATTTCTACAGCGCAGGTAGATCCTCTTCAGCGTGGTGTGAATCCCTTCCTAAGCGTGGAGAATGGATTGGTGTTGAGCACGATTTTGTACACAACAGCAGGTTCTGGAATGCACATCCCTTATCAGCGTGAGCATGCAGTTTCTGGAGAGCAGGGGTGGCAACACAGTCTATCTTCTGGAACGCAGGCCGTTATGTCCCTTAAACTCATAGACTTGTGATAATTTAACATTACATTAGAGGATACCATGAGTAAACAACAAATATCTTCCTCTTTGAACGCGTGGATGATGAGCAGCTAGGTGGCGAATCCTTCTAAAATATTAACTAAATGCATCAGTCCAGCACAGAGATAGTGGCATGATGGCTGGCTAAGGAGATTTACAATTGTTTTACGTTTAAATGCTCAAAACCAATTATGGACAGTGCACAAGCTGATGAGCGAGTTGAACGAAACATTGAATGATAAAATGGATGTGTAGTGCATACATGTAGGGCACACATGGCAAATGATCAGTGAATCTTGCGCAACGGCTAGATGAGGAATTGAACGCCAAGCTGGATCGTGAGCTAAATGTGTTATGTGAAAGGAAGGTTGAATGCGTTTTGGTGTTAATTTGCCCAAACGAACTATAAAATATACAAATGAATATACATATCAGATAATACATAAAAAATGCTTTGAATAATATGAATTTGAGTTAATAAAATCATAAAAATGATATTAATAACCAAAGCGGAAATAACATCAAATTTGTTCTTACCTTGTGCTAAAATGATGATCTGCATAACATAAAATATACTAAAGGTAATAAACTATGTGTTTAAATGTGTTATTTAATTGCCAAAAATGATAAAAAAAATGAGGCTCAACATTCCCCCAAACCAGAGAAATGCCAGGTCCCACTGAGCAAAAAGAGAATAATTAAGGAAAGTTGCGCTGGTAACTACCTTTTACTTAGCAAAAGCAATTTAAACTTTAATCTTATAAAGGCATATTTATTTTATGTCAAAAATAAAAAATGATGATGGGATAATAAAAGATTTAGATTTCTTAGGAAACCATACTATTATAGTAGAATTCAAAATGTGTGTCTTTTAACAAGCATATGCATAAAGTTCATAACAAGTTCAACCATGTCCAAAGTAAAACTTTG
The DNA here is from genome assembly GCA_001517045.1 of Pseudotsuga menziesii. Classification (NCBI taxonomy): domain Eukaryota; kingdom Viridiplantae; phylum Streptophyta; class Pinopsida; order Pinales; family Pinaceae; genus Pseudotsuga; species Pseudotsuga menziesii. The sequence goes on from LPNX010241514.1 coordinate 131,548, forward strand.
ATAGCTTGAACATATATTACAAATGCATAAATAACATTCTAGAAAAATAGTTTTCATGTGTATCTAGATAAAAAGATGCTAACAGTAAAATGACAACAAACAGAAATTTTAAAATTAAAGCTTCCATATATAAAAATAAAACAATATTCAAAAACAAAAATTAGGTTGACAAATTTTAATTATTCATGCTATAATACCACAATATCATGTTCAGACCATCATCTGAACCATTATTCAGATCCTTCGTAAAGTCTTTCATCAAATTTCTTCATATTGATTTGGTGACTTGTTGTAAAAACATGCTTCATGTTATAACCTGAAAACACTTTAACATTTGTCAGAGATGAGCAAAAAGATAAAAAATAGACAAATATTTTGTTTTGAATCTTCCTAATCCTCCCCCAAACCAAGGATATGGCATGTCCTCATGCAAAAGAGAAGAATAGTTTATGTTAGATAAAGAAAAAGGGCAAGTATGATGCTATTATTGTTTTAAAAAGAAAAGAAAAATTGACTAGGAAAGGGAAGTGATGTGGATATGTATAGTTATGAAAAATAACAATGCTGGGAAAGACCATAGAAAGAGACAATAATATAATCAAAATAATTCCATGGGAAAAGCTAGACATATATGCCTTATTGTAAAGATATCTTGTCATCGTCAAATATTCTAAGTTTACCCCGGAGTGTGTGAGAGACGTAACTATGGGTCCCATTTCTAGGATAATAAGATCCTAGGTAAAAATTGAATTAGATGGCTAGGGCCAAGCCCAACTTACAGTGATTCTCAAGTGACAGTACAGATAATGGGCCTTGATATTAAAAATTTTATTTTTTATTTTTTTATGATCATTATTTTATGAATCATGTGCATAGTAGTGCATTAACCAGACCTCCTTACCCGATATTGCCCTGTTTTCAGCAAGCCTGTTCAGTACCCCGGCGGGTTTATCTTGGTACCATGCAAGTATAGTCCTACCGCCAGGGAACCTGTTCAGTACCCTGGTGGGTTTACTTGCATTTATCGAGCTTCCTGATTTTATGGTGTTACGCAACATTGACCCGCTACCAGCGATCCTGTTCAGTACCCCGGTGGATTTACTTTGTATAATGATAGTAAATATATGAAAGCCGATTGATACTAGAGCATGCTAAGCCTTTCTAAAACACATAATTCATTTTACAAAATAAACTTACAAATAGTTGTTTATACTGGCCTTAATCATTAATAACGTCAAAAGAGAATAACTTAAAATTGTTCTTGACCTTAGAATCCATATTTTCAAAAGAGATAAATAATGTTCCCCAGAGGTAAAAATTCCACCTACTCTTGCGTTATCACAAAGAGATATGTGAGAGACAAGTTTTGATAATAAGGATAGGATGAACTAGTAATTCATAGGCATAAAATGAATAATAATGGAAAGTAGGTCTTATCAAGCACTGTTTGAAATAAGAATTCAAAAATATTTATGTCTAAATCAAGAATATAAAAAACTATCTAAATCATAAAAGGAGCGGTTATACAAGGAGTTATTTTTAATTGCCGCTACAAACTACAAATTAAGAAAAGTTAAGATACCTTACAAATATAATTACCTTTTCCAGATAATACTTCATAAGTTTCTTATAGAGATAAAGTATCCATGATCAAACTGCAAAACCACTTGTTAGATGATTCAATTTATTCATAAAAACATAGAAAGCAAAAGAGTCGCATCTAATTTATTTTATCAGAAATGACTCTTATTTATTCATAGAAGCAAAAACATATCTATCTATATACAAGTGATGATAACCCAAAATAATTTCACAGATCAGGAGGAGGAGGAATAACTTCTTCCTCAATCAATTCCATTTCTCTTTGCTGTAAAACATTTTGTACGAAATCATGTCAAGATGTTGGTTGGTAGAGCCTAAGTCTATGTCCATTTACTATAAAGGAAACTTTTGAGCCATCAATTGGTTTAATTTTTACTGATCCATTGTCAAAAGTTGTAACTACCTCATAAGGACCCATCCAACGAGTAGTTAATTTTACTTTAAAGTTTTTAAACCATGAATCGAATAGTAATGCCCAATCTCCAGTAATAAATTGCTTTCATTTGATAAATTTATCATGCGATTGCTTTCGCTGACTCTGTATTAGCATGTTTCTTTGGAGTGCATCCTGTATAATTTCATCTAATTCATTAATCTGTAGGATTCGGTGTTTTTGCGCTTCATCCAATTCCATACCTAACTGTGCTGCCATACGGAAGGTTTTAACTTGAAATTCAATAGGCAAAAGGATTGCCATATATTAACTCATAGGGGGTATGTCCAGTAGTATTTCTCCATGTTATCCTATAGGCCCATGAAGCCTCTGGAATTCTATCTGCCCAATCCTTATGATGTAAGTGAATGGTCTTGGTTAAAATAGATTCTAATACTTTATTGGTTGATTCTACCTAGCCATTAGCTTGAGGGTGTGTTGCACCTGCAACAATTTCCCAAAATTCTAAAAAATTTCGGGACCCTCCTTTGATGAATTAGCTTGTTTTTCTTCCCTACTTTGATGCAATTATTGCTCAGAATGTTTAATGCCTGAGTTTCCCTACTTGCTTCCTTGGAATGCCTTTGGAAACTAGCCGGATTGCGGCTATTAAATGTACTTGAAGCTTGTTGAAATCGGAAGTTGTTTTGCTTGAGTTTTCCGCCGTTGCGGCCGTTTTGAAGTTTTTACCTTCCGATTGCTGAACCTTCCGATTGCCGATCTTTTATTTATGGCGGGTGCTTGTCTAATTAGAAATCAGACGATCATTTGATCTTTCATCCCGCCGTTGCGGAGGCTTCTGAGCTCTCGCCATCCGATGTGAAATCCTCCCGACGTCCGACGCGTGTAACAAAATCGGAAGCTTTCGCCATCTTCTATCCCGCCGTTGCGGATGAGTCTGAGCTTTCACCTCCCGATTAGAGAACCATTCGATGGCCGACCTACCTATTAGTGCCCACCATGCGTATACCCGGCGTGATAGACGTTGGACCTGCCCTCCATTGCGGAGGGAAAATCATTCTCGATTGCAGATATGAAAACCCTCCGACGCCCGATTTATGGTCTCCTCGCACGTGCGGTTTCTTTTTATATATACAGAGACAGGATTTGGGGTATTGTATTGTTATTTTGTCCCCGATCTTTCGTGATCCTCTCTGTACTATCGACCCCTCGAACCCCGTGGACTATCGTGTCGGTGCTTGCGTTCAGGTGTCAGTTAGAAGCTCAACCGTCCTTGCCCCGTCAGCTACAGGTCGCTACCAGGTAGGCCTTTCTTGCCGTGTTTTGTTCCTTTCAAGATTTGTATGCTGCGGTTAGGTGTTTAGGAAAACCCCGTTTACATACATGCAAGGGTCTACCGTTGTTTTGGTTTACCATAGTCGATTTCTCTTGCCCGCCTGGCGTTTTGCGCCTTCATAGTGAGTTTTTCGGTAGGTTAACTGATGGCGGTTAGGAGGGAGGGGAGTTTGTTTTCTTTTCATTTAAAACCCATGTATTGATTAATTGTTGACCTCGGCCGTATTGTTTTGCCCCGTGCGCAGTGGATGAAGACACGGTGCAGGCGGCCGTTATGCCACCTGCCACTGGTTTTCCCTTAATGATGAGGTCAGGGGAGAAGTTTTGATGGGGTTTTGCTTGTGATTTGTCAATGGTTCCTCCGCTAGTAAGTTTCCCCAGTATGTTTTCCCGGTTTCGAACTCCAACTTCTTTCCCGCGCCGTCTCGCGTAGTCCAGCGTATCTCGTTTGTCTGAAACCCTAGGCTGTGCCGTGGTAGTGGTTTGCGGTTTGAGGATAGCATGGATAGGGGGTTCGATGAAAGCGTCGTATGCAGAAAGATGTTGTTAAATCCCACAGTGTGTATTCAAATTGATGTAATTCCCCCCCCCCCCACGAACAGCATTATGGTCAAAGTGTTTAGACAACTAGCATGATCTTTATTTGTATAACCAGTTTCTTCATTTGTTGGGCAGTGGACCACCTTGATGATTCGTTGGACAATACATTTGCACTTTGCTTTTAAAGATCCATACTTTTGCATTGTGAATTATTTTAATAGGAGAAGCGGCACTACGAATATGATTTCCCACTGTATTGCACAGTATTTAGTCTTCTATGATAGTAATTCTGATAGTTAGGACATTGTTGGATTGTGCATACATGCATTGGTTTCTCTGCCTGCTTTCACATTAAGTACACAAAATTGGCACTTTTTATATGGATGTAATTTATTTCTGTTTTGAAGATGGTTGATGGATTTTGTAAATACCATACAAAATGTTTTGCATCATATAGAAAGAAGCACGAACTAGTGTGCGTTTGATTAGTCAAATATGCAAACTTATATTATAGTTTCATCAACTAGTTGCTGCCATGATGTACATGGATAAAATAAAGGGTTGCACTCTGTCCTGTAAATGTGTGCACCTTAAATGCCTCAATACTACAATGTTATATATGGCAGGAAGAAGCCGAGCCCACTATGTCCAAAAGACAGAAGAAGAAGGCCCCTGCAGTCGAAGAACAACCAGAAATAGAGGTCGTCACAAAGACTGAGTATATATATGAAGATACTCAATGTATCTCTGGTGTGGAGCCTGAGTACAAATGGGGGGACATATACAGATTGATTTCCCGCAAGGAGGTCCCCGACATGGGTCTAGAAGAAGAACCAATTTATGCAAACATAGAAAAATCCGCCATCATGAAGGTGGCTACAAGACCAGAGCTGTTCCCTTGCTCTGAGGTGATTAGATGGATTCTGTCCCATACAAATACAGCCACCATGCTCATAGGAATGTGGAAGGCCAAGGCTATGCTGCATTTAGCCCAGGGTATGTGGCGTTGGCCTATCACTTTCCAGAACCTCAAATCTTTATATCTAATGCTTGGCTAGATAACATCAGAATGGACCGGATAGAAACCCTATAGAGAATGTTCTTGCCGGGAAAGTTGTACAGACACAGAGCAACTGGAGAGTATGATACAGCAAACTTGAGGGCTCCTTACAGATTCATAGCCCTGATGCTGAATAGGATCTTCGGGAGAGCCCATGGCAGACTTTTCAAATTTGAATGGATACCCATTATGTTCCACGTAGCAACCCAAGGAACAGTCTTCAATTGGGCTAGCTTAGTATCAAGCAGTCTTTCTTCTTGTGTGGCTGCTGCCTTTGGAGGAGAATCCAAGAAAAAGTCCGAATTCTACATGGGCTCGATATTGGTAGATTGTATACTGTGCAACCAGCCTTTCCCTGGTCTCAATTGTGTCTGGGACAGGGAAAGGATGCCTGTGTATGCCGCCTATAGACCATTGTGGGCTCAGCAGTACCATATCCACTACAGGGAGGTTTGCGAGCAGTTCATCATGCCACTCTACACACTCATCTTCCAGAAGGAGTGTGACTGCATGTCAGAGGAGGCTATGCAGGTAATAGAAGAGCATGCAGACTATTTCCTGACTGAGAATGGCATGTACATCAGAATGTTTGGTGGCATGAAATACCCCTTATTGCTGCCCAAATACGCAACAGATTATGTTATTCATAAAGAGGCAGTCAGGCAAGTATTCATTGATGGAATAGGGAATTATCTTTTTGAGAAAAAGAAGGCTACATATCCTCCGCTGCCATTCAAACTAGGTAGCTACAGATTTGCCAAGGTAAAACAAGCTACGGAGTTCATAGAAGAATTGGGGAAGTTCCATTTTGGTGAGATGACTTTTCGAAGGAATGATACTCACGGTAGAATGGCAGAGCACTGTAAAGAACATAGAGTACATTTTGAATACACTCACCACTTTGACAAGGAAGAATCTGTCTTCCGAAGTGCCCCTAACTTGACAGCTCTGAGAAGGAGGTTTAAGCCTAAAAACCCCACCAAGGGTGGAAAAGGGGCTGAGCAAGCCAAAGCTGAACAGGCCAGCGCCGAAGAAGGGGTCAAGAGGAGACAGGAAGAGGCCCAGAAGCTAGAACAGGAAGCTGCAGAATGGCTGCAGAAAGGAGAAGAATAAAAAAGAAAAGCTACCCAAGAAGCAGCTGAAAAGGCACAAGAGGCAGCCAAAGAAACAGAAGAGGCAGCCAGACTGGCGGATGAGGAAGAAAAAAGAAAGCTAGAGGAAGAGCTCCAAAAGCAAGAGGCTGAAAAAATAGAGCTGCCACAACAATTAATTGCTGAAACATCAACAGGACAGACCCAGGAGGAGGCAAACCCCGAGGTACAAATCCTTCAAGTACCTACTGCTAGCACTCTTGTGACCCCTACGCTCCAGCTAATACCTTTCACTCAGAAAAAAGGAGAGGAAGTTCCCGACTTCAGCACTGTCTATTATGACAGAGCCACCAAAAGAATAATGAGGAGGACGGAAAAGAAGGTGGAAGCAAAAGATCTATCAGGGAAGATGGCCACAGATACCGTTGTCATGCTAGGGACGGACAAGGATCCTAGGTTCACGATAAGATTAGGGGCTGCCATGATTGATGCATCTGAGGACAACATAAACAGGGTGATGATTGAACTAGAGTCAGTTAAGAAGACATCTGCTCAGATAAAAGATACACTGAGAAAATAAAGAGATGAAGGTAATAGACTCAAGAGGAAATATGAGCACATGCAAAGGGAACTGGAATCCTCAAAAGGTGAAGTCTATACCCTTCAAGTGGAGATGCAAGCAAAGGGAATAGCACAGGAGTCCCTAGAAAATGTACAACAGGAATCCCAAAGTCTAAAGAGTGATAAGGAGCAGTTATTGGCAAAGGTGATAGAACTGGAAGAGCAGCAGAAGGTCATCTATGAGGCCAGTGATTCACAGGTTCAAGAGCTGAAAGGGTAGCTAGCTTCTTTGACTACTGATCTGGAGGCAGCCAAGGAACAGCAAGTCGATTTGCATCCATTTAAAGAATATATCCTGGCTCAAAAAGCTCAAATGCTACAGCTGCAGATGGCTCTGGAAGAAGAGAGGCGCAAAGTCCTTCAGATTGATAGCAGGCTGGAAGAGATCATGGAAACTTCCTCATACTTCGTTGATCAATCTCAGGAAGTTCTTGAGGTCTTGAGTGCCAAAATTGCAAGGCCTGAAGATGATGCCGAGACTCCAGAAGGGCTACCAGAAAAAGACCAGCAAGCCCTCAAGAGAGATCACAACCTGATAGAGTTCGCCATCAGTACTGCAGAAGATTTCAAGAAGGCTGTAAAAAGGACGCAGGGAGCATGCTCAGAGTATTTCAGAAGGCTCCTGAATACATACAACCGATGTCAAACAGAGGCTGAGCATAGGCTTGAAGATTTCCCGGACCATGAGGCCTTTATGGAAATATTACAGAAAAGATATCAAGATGTAGAGGCCAGAAATTAGCAGATTAGAGCCATTGATCACCTAGTACTGAAGAACGAGGTAGGTCACGTAGCCGTTAGCATGCAGTTTCTAGAAGATCAGCTTCGGTTGAGCCCAGCAAGGATCGAGGCCATCAAGAACCAATTTGAAAAGTTTGAAATCAACATCCAGTTCCTAGAGCCATGCGCATTTGAAGGCATTGCTGCTGAAGCAGCAGCATGGAAGAAGTTTTTAGATAGCCAGGCGGGACCCTCCTAATAAAGGACCGGTCAACTTTGTAATAATTTAATATTTTTGTAAAATCTTTTGAGAAATGGGGCGTTGGGAAAGCAAAAGGACGAGAATCCCAAAGGTCACTTTGGGCAGCCCAACCATTTTGACCTTTTTGTATAAAAGTAGGAAGCTTAGAAGGAATAAAAGGATTTTTTCCCCAGTAAGACTGGTGATGACATATTGTAAGAAGAACTACTTCATTTTGCAATAGAAATTACAGTTTTCCTGTTGAAAGAAGATCAGTGGGATTTCAAATGTTTTTCCATGGATAGTTGAAAGATGAACTACTTTGTTTTTCAGCATTGTGTTTATGAATCGTGAGATCGTTCTAACTTATGACCTATGTTTTGTTTAAATGATTTCTAATTTAATTTATGAAATAACCACCATGATTAATGCATGCTTATCATGAAACAATTAGTTATCTGGTTGCGGAAATATCTTTCATTGTCCATGCTTGTAAAAGTAAATGTCAGCTATCTGTAATTGCTTATATCATGTGTTCACATCGGCATTACTCATATATATTAAATATAAGTTGGCTCCCCAGGGATAGGTAGATAGATGGATAGATAGATAGCTAGGTCAGCGCATAGGTGCATGTGTGATTCAAATGTTGGTGAGCCTAAGACGAGAGGTAAGAACCTGCACATCACATTGTGACTGCTCCCTGCATTCTTCACCACCCTGCATGTTTAGTTCGATTCTTGCATGGCATTCTTAAGTTAAAATACAAATTCTGGTGGACCGGGCCGCAACCGGTAAACCCTTTGTTTGTGTTTGACCTACGGTAGCCGGACCGCAAAACCGGACGGATTCCCTACACCAAACAATCAACGGGCTAGTTGGGAAAGTTGATTGGGGAGAATCCCTTTCTGTTGTCTCCTGCGAATTTCCAGGCCTCAACAGTTCTAGCGCTAGAAGGAGGGCCGCTAGTAAATGGCTGGCCTTGGAACTTAATTTTCCTGAGACTATCCTACCAGCAGATGTTTTGAAGCTTTCAACCTAACTCAACTTTTTACAGATTTTGGGCCTATCCTTGAAGGATTGTTTTTCCCAGTGACTTATCTGTTTACCTTTGCTCATGGCTGGTAATCAACCCAACCCTCTGCCGGCTTGGAGAGCTAGGTCTCCCTTGAACCTGACACCTCCTTTGCATAATCTACCTCAAGCCTTTGACAAGTTTTTGCCTAAGTTTGACCCTGAGGAATGGATTGCTGTCGATGATCACCTCCAAAGATTTTACCTAGCATTAGAAGGGCTAAGGGCTGGGGAGTATGAAGATGTGGTTTGTAGGATGTTCTCACACACTCTGAAAGGAGCAGCAGCATCTTGGTATTTCAGTCTGCCTGCAAACTCCATTCCTGATTGGAACACCTTTGAAAGAGTTTTCAGAAGTAAATATGCAGCTCAGAAGACACATGCCTCATTGAAGAATGGTCTTGGTAGGCTAAGAAAAGAGAAGAGTGAAAAGGTGCATAGTTTCACTCAGAGATTTTCAATGTACCTAAAAAAAAATTCTGCAGTGGACAGACCTTCAGACAAGGTTTTAATTGAGTATTACACCTCAGCCCTGGGGCCTGAACTGACCATGTTTGTAAACATGAAAGTCAAGCCTACTCTGGTAGAGACTTATGAAGAGGCTGAAAGGGTAGAGGCTGAAAGTGAGAGTGTAGAAGATTATCCTGATTCACCGGAAGACAAGAATGTCGCCAAAAGAGTCTCACTGCTGTCTAAACCTAGAGAAGATAAATCACATGATTACAAGGGAATGATGGAAATGCTACAGAAATTATCCAACCGAATAATAGATCTGGAAAGGGAAAGAGACTTCAGAAATATTATAAGCCTCACTATCCGAAAAGAGAAAACAACGACCAATGGCAAGTTCCTCCTTCCAATTCGGCATCAATAAACATAATAGAAGTGGGAGGGGATAATTTCTGTACCTTTCACCAACAACCTCATTCTGAGAAGAAGTGTCCTCAGTGGTTACATTCAATGACTTTGGTGATGAACAAGTTGTTGGACCCTAGAATGAGTAAGGACAGTGGGGAGGAAGAAAAAGAGAAACAGATCATAAGAAAACCAGAGGATGATACTATGTTCTCATGGAATGGTATTTCACTATTTGGCATTGAAGATGACACTCCTAAATCTGAATGCACATCTACAACCACAAGGGACATGGGAGTCATATACCAAGAAAATGAAATGGTTTCTAAAATTAACAATGTGCAAGAGAATGTTAAGAAGTTGGACGAAGGCAAAGCGCATAAGAACATTGCCCTCAACCAGAGGACCAAGCAAATCATTGAGACTGTCAAACTTGTAGATGAACAGACAAGTGGTAATGGGGAAAACTTTGATGAAAATAAAGAGCTAACAAAGGATGTACCTACTCATAAATAGCTAGGAGAAGAAGACCAAGAACCAGGTTGGAAAGAAAACCTTGACACCCCACCTTTTCTCTTGACTCTAGAGATGCTGAATTACAATGTGCATAATTGCTTAGTAGACTCTGGAGCAGTAGTGAATGTGATGCCCCTTGAGATTTGTAAAAATATTAATGGACGGCTAGAGTCCACACCTCATGAAGTAACGCAACTAGATCGCACAGGTGTCAAGGTGGTAGGAGAAATGAAGAATGTCCTCATTCGTTTGGCTGCAAACAACAAGATATGCCAATTCATTGATATTATGGTGGCTGACATACCAAGGGGATATGGGCTCATTCTCAACAGAGATTGGACTGCCAGGTTGAAAGGTTATTTTGCTTCAGATTGGTCCCACCTGTTGTTACCTCTCAAAGGTACCCAAAATCCAATAAAGATTCTGAGAGAACCATACATGAAGCATACTGTCACTAAGTTAGGAGAAGGAAATGAGTCTACTGATTCTATCTTGGGAAACTACCTGACTGAACTTAAGCTAAGACATCATTCCTCAAAAAGGGCCAGTCTTGTGATGGACACTCAGCCTAAGCTTCTTCAACTCCCTTAGGCTGAAAGTGATGACTGCAGGATTTTAGATATGGGTTCCATTTCAATAATAGCACAATTGGATCATGGTTAGATAACTCATGTCTATATCCAGCTCATTCCTTAGTCCTCTAGTTTTAAAATTTCAGGAATGGGCAGGATTTTTGTTTTTTTCTTTGTTTTCTTTTGTACATAAATAAATTGTTTGTTTTTACTAGATGTTGGTTTTCTTGTGTTAATGCTTTGATATTTTTCTTTCTTTGATTGTTTTCTTTGCTGATGTTTTCCTTTAGTACTTCGCTTTCTTTCCTTTTGGTTTTGAATAAAGAGGCAAACTTTTGGTTACAATGGAAGCATCAGGGTTCTTTATTAACTAAAATCTTGAGTGAGATACTGTTCTTTATAGCATAAGAATGTATTCTAGTAACCGTATTCCTAACTGACATGCATTCATTGAAGTCTCACTTAACCCCTGTAAATAACTCAGAAGTAAAGAAGGTCTGGAATACTATTTCGAGGCTCCGTCCACCTCACATCTTAATATCCAAGGGGGTGACAACATAATATCCACGGAAAGGAAGCAGAGTAAGACAGTATATCATATATAAATGATCCCATGCCATAATGTCAGAAAAGCTAAAAGCTATCAAGAGTCAAAACTCCTGAAAGGAATCAGACATACCAAAACAAAGCTTGACAAGCATGAAATACTAAAATGGCCACATGATCCTCTCCGTCCGTGAATTAAAATATGAAGTATCGTGTTCACACAAAAGGACACTATGGGATAGAGGATCCTGAATTAAAATTCAGTAGGAAAGGCCTGCAGGAGGACTCATATCAAAGGAATAAAAAATTCAAATAGCACCAAAGTGCAAAGTGGCATGGGAATGAGGAACAAAAGGATTATACTGCTTACTATCTGTTACAATCCTATGGGGTCCAAGCTGGAAACTACCTAAGGACAGGAAAAATAAACCTCACATACTTGGCCTCAAAAGAGTTATTCAGAGCTAAAACACTACTGATGTTACCTTCTCCCGAAAGAATGGGCTTCATTTGAGTAACTTAATGCATATTTTGAGCTGGCTTAAGAATGCAGACATCTAGAATATTTCGATTTTAGTCAGACAGTCTTGAGCTGGGGAAAAGTTAATTCAGAGATCTGGAGTTCACCAGGTAGTCGCCAATTGTTGCACCTGCAACAATTTCTCAAAATTCTAAAAAATTTCGGGACCCTCCTTTGATGAATTAGCTTGTTTTTCTTCCCTACTTTGATGCAATGATTGCTCAGAATGTTTAATGCCTGAGTTGCCCTACTTGCTGCCTTGGAATGCCTTTGGAAACTAGCCGGATTGCTGCTATTAAATGTACTTGAAGCTTGTTGAAATCGGAAGTTGTTTTGCTTGAGTTTTCCGCCGTTGCGGCCGTTTTGAAGTTTTTACCTTCTGATTGATGAACCTTCCGATTGCCGATCTTTTATTTACGGTGGGCGCTTGTCTAATTAGAAATCGAACGATCGTTCGATCTTTTATCCCGCTATTGCGAAAGCTTATTTTCTCTCGCCATCCGATGTGAAATCTTCCTGACGTCCGACGCGTGTAACAAAATCGGAAGCTTTCACCATCTTCTATCCTGCCATTGCGGATGAGTCTGAGCTTTCACCTCCCGATTAGAGAACTGTTCGATGGCCGACCTGCCGATTAGTGCCCACCATGCGTATACCCGGCGTGATAGACGTTGGACCCGCCCGTCGTTGCGGAGGGAAAATCATTCTCGATTGCTAATATGAAAACCCTCCGACGCCCGATTTATGGTCTCCTCACACGTGCGGTTTCTTTTTATATATATGGGGACAAGATTTGGGGTATTGTATTGTTATTTTGGGCCCGATCTGTTGTGATCCTCTCCGTGCTATCGATCCCTCGAACCCCGTGGACTATCATGTCGGTGCTTGCGTCCAGGTGTCAGTTGGAAGCTCAACCGTCCTCGCCCCGTCAGCTACAGGTCGCTACCAGGTAGGACTTTCTTGTCGTGTTTTGTTCCTTTAAAGATTTGTATGCTCCGATTAGGTGTTTAGGAAAACCCCGTTTACATACGTGCAAGGGTCTACCATTGTTTTGGTTTGCCATAGTCGATTTCTCTTGCCCGCCCAACGTTTTGCGCCTTCATAGAGAGTTTTTTGGTAGGTTAACTAATGGTGGTTAGGAGGGAGGGGCATTTGTTTTCTTTTCATTTAAAACCCATGTATTGATTAATTTTCGACCTCAGCCGTATTGTTTCGCCCCGTGCGCAGTGGATGAAGACACAGTGCAGGCGGCCATTATGCTTCCTGCACCTGGTTTTCCCTTAATGATGAGGTCAGGGGAGAAGTTTTGATGAGGTTTTGCTTGTGATTTGTCAATGGTTCCTCCGCTGGTCAGTTTCCCCAGTATGTTTGCCCGGTTTCGAACTCCAACTTATTTCCCGCGCAGTCTAGCGTATCTCGTTTGTCTGAAACCCTAGGCTGTGCCGTGGTAGTGGTTTGCAGTTTGAGGATAGCATGGATAGGGGGTTCGATGAAAGCGTCGTATGCAGAAAGATGTTGTTAAAGCCTGCAACGTGTATTCGAATTGATGTAATTCCTGCCCCATGAACAGCGGTGTGGTCAAAGTGTTTAGACAGCTAGCATGATCTTTATTTGTATAACCAGTTTCTTCATTTGCTGGGCAGTGGACCACCTTGATGATTCGTTGGACAGTACATTTGCACTTTGCTTTTAAAGACCCATACTTTTGCATTGAGAATTTTTTTAATAGGAGAAGCGGCACTGCGAAGATGATTGCCCACTGTATTGCACAGTATTTAGTCTTCTATGATAGTAATTCTAATAGTTAGGGAATTGTTGGATTATGCATACATGCATTGGTTTCTCTGCCTACTTTCACATTAAGTACACAAAATTGGCACTTTGCATATGGATGTAATTTATTGTTGTTTTAAAGATGGTTGATGGATGTTGTAAATACCATACAAAATGTTTTGCATCATATAGATAGAAGCACGAAGTAGTGTGCATTTGATTAGTAAAATATGCAAACTTATATTATAGTTTCATCAACTAGTTGCTACCATGATGTACATAGATAAAATAAAGGGTTGCACTCTGTCCTGTAAATGTGTGCACCTTAAATGCCTCAATACTACAATGTTATATATGGCAGGAAGAAGCCGAGCCCACTATGTCCAAAAGACAGAAGAAGAAGGCCCCTGCGGTCGAAGAACAACCAGAAATAGAGGTCGTCACAAAGACTGAGTATATATATGAAGATACCCAATGTATCTCTGGTGTGGAGCCTGAGTACAAATGGGGGGAAATATACATATTGATTTCCCGCAGGGAGGTCCCCGACATGGGTGTAGAAGAAGAACCAATTTATGCAAACATAGAAAAATCCTCCATCATGAAGGTGGCTACAAGACCAGAGCTGTTCCCTTGCTCTGAGGTGATTAGATGGATTCTGCCCCATACAAATACAACCACCATGCTCATAGGAAATGTGGAAGGCCAAGGCTATGCTGCATTTAGCCCAGGGTATGTGGCGTTGGCCTATCACTTGCCAGAACCTCAAATCTTTATATCTGATGCTTGGCTGGATAACATCAGAATGGATAGGATAGAAACCCTTAAGAGAATTCTCTTGCCGGGAAAGCTTTACAGACATAGAGCAAGTAGAGAGTATGATACAGCAAACTTGAGGGCTCCTTACAGATTCATAGCCCTGATGCTGAATAGGATCTTTGGGAGAGCCCATGGCAGACTTTTCAAATTTGAATGGATACCCATTATGTTCCACGTAGCAACCCAAGGAACAGTCTTCAATTGGGCCAGCTTAGTATCAAGCAGTCTTTCTTCTTGCGTGGCTGCTTCCTTGGGAGGAGAATCCAAGAAAAAGTCCAAATTCTACATGGGCTCGATATTGGTAGATTGTATACTGTGCAGCCAGCCTTTCCCTGGTCTCAAGTGTGTCTGGGACAGGGAAAGGATGCCTGTGTATGCCGCCTATAGACCATTGTGGGCTCAGCAGTACCATAGCCACTACAGGGAGGTTTGCGAGCAGTTCATCATGCCACTCTACACACTCATCTTCCAGAAGGAGTGTGACTGCATGTCAGAGGAGGCTATGCATGTAATAGAAGAGCATGCAGACTATTTCCTGACTGAGAATGGCATGTACATCAGAATGTTTGGTGGCACGAAATGCCCCTTATTGCTGCCCAAATACGCAACAGATTATGTTATTCATAAAGAGGCAGTCAGGCAAGTATTCATTGATGGAATAGGGAATTATCTTTTTGAGCAAAAGAAGGCTACATATCCTCCACTGCCATTCAAACTAGGTAGCTACAGATTTGCCAAGGTAAAACATGCTGCGGAGTTCATAGAAGAATTGGGGAAGTTCCATTTTGGTGAGATGACTTTTCGAAGGAATGATACTCACGGTAGAATGGCAGAGCACTGTAAAGAACATAGAGTACATTTTGAATACACTCACCACTTTGACAAGGAAGAATCTGTCTTCTGAAGTGCCCCTAACTTGACAGCTCTAAGAAGGAGTTTTAAGCCTAAAAACCCCACCAAGGGTGGAAAAGGGGCTGAGCAAGCCAGATTTGAGCAGGCCAGAGCCGAAGAAGGGGTCAAGAGGAGACAGGAAGAAGCCCAGAAGCTAGAACAGGAAGCTGCAAAATGGCTGTAGAAAGGAGAAGAAGAAAAAAGAAAAGCTGCCCAAGAAACAGCTGAAAAGGCACAAGAGGCAGCCAAAGAAACAGAAGAGGCAGCTAGACTGGCAGCTGAGGAAGAAAAAAGAAAGCTAGAGGAAGAGCTCCAAAAGCAGGAGGCTGAAAAAACAGAGCTGCCACAACAATCAATTGCTGAAACATCAACAGGACAGACCCAGGAGGAGGCAAAACCCAAGGTACAAATCCTTCAAGTACCTGCTACTAGCACTCTTGTTACCCCTACGCTCCAGCTAATACCTTTCACTCAGAAAAAAGGAGAGGAAGTTCCCGACTTCAGCACTGTCTATTATGACAGAGCCACCAAAAGAATAATGAGGAGGACGGAAAAGAAGGTGGAAGCGAAAGATCTATCAGGGAAGATGGTCACAGATACCGCTGTCATGCTAGGGACGGACAAGGATCCTAGGTTCACGATAAGAGCAGGGGCTGCCATGATTGATGCATCCGAGGACAACATAAATAGGGTGATGATTGAACTAGAGTCAGTTAAAAAGACCTCTGCTCAGATAAAAGATACACTGAGAAAAGAAAGAGATGAAGGTAATAGACTCAAGAGGAAATATGAGCATATGCAAAGGGAACTGGAATCCTAAAAAGGTGAAGTCTATACCCTTCAAGTGGAGATGAAAGCAAAGGGAACAGCACAGGAGTCCCTAGAAAACGTACAACAGGAAGCCCAAAGTCTAAAGAGTGATAAGGAGCATTTATAGGCAAAAGTGATAGAACTGGAAGAGCAGCAGAAGGTCATCTATGAGGCCAGTGATTCACAGGTTCAAGAGCTAAAAGGGCAGCTAGCTTCTCTGACTACTGATCTGGAGGTAGCCAAGGAACAACAAGTCGATTTGCAGCCATTTAAAGAATATATCCTAGCTCAAAAAGCTCAAATGCTACAGCTGCAGACGACTCTGGAAGAAGAGAGGCGCAAAGTCCTTCAGATTGATAGCAGGCTGGAAGAGATCATGGAAACTTCCTCATACTTCATTGATCAATCTCAGGAAGTTCTTGAGGTCTTGAGTGCCAGAATGGCAAGGCCTGAAGATGATGCCGAGACTCCAGAAGGGCTACCAGAAAAAGACCAGCAAGCCCTCAAGAGAGATCACAACCTGATAGAGTTCGCCATCAATACTGCAGAAGATTTCAAGAAGGCTGTAAAAAAGACGCAGGGAGCATGCTCAGAGTATTTTAGAAGGCTCCTGAATACATAAAACCAATGTCAAATAGAGGCTAAGCATAGGCTTGAAGAGTTCCCAGACCATGAGGCCTTTATGGAAATATTACAAAAAATATATCAAGATGCAGAGGCCAGAACTCAGCAGATTAGAGCCATTGATGACCTAGTACTGAAGAACGAGGTAGGTCATGCAGTCATTAGCATGCAGTTTCTAGAATATCATCTTCGGTTGAGCCCAGCAAGGATCGAGGCCATCAATAACCAAGTTGAAAAGTTTGAAATCAACATCCAGTTCCTGGAGCCATGCGCATTTGAAGGCATTGTTGCTGAAGCAGCAGCATGGAAGAAGTTTTTAGATAGCCAGGTGGGACCCTCCTAATAAAGGACTGGTCAACTTTGTAATAATTTAATATTTTTGTAAAATCTTTTGAGAAATGGAGCATTGGGAAAGCAAAAGGTCGGGAAGCCCAAAGGTCACTTTGGGCATCCCAACCATTTTGACCTTTTTGTATAAAAGTAGGAAGCGTAGAAGGAATAAAATGCTTTTTTCCCCAGTAAGACTGGTGATCACATATTGTAAGAAGAACTACTTCATTTTGCAATAGAAATTACAGTTTGCCTGTTGAAAGAAGATCGGTGGGATTTCAAATGTTTTGCCATGGATAGTTGAAAGATGAACTACTTTGTTTTTCAGCATTGTGTCCATGAATCATGAGATCGTTCTAACTTATGACCTATGTTTTGTTTAAATGATTTCTGATTTAATTTATGAAATAACCACCATGAGTAATGCATTCTTATCATGAAACAATTAGTTATCTGGTTGCAGAAATATCTTTCATTGTTCATGCTTGTAAAAGTAAATGTCAGCTATCTGTAATTCCTTTTATCATGTGTGCACATCGGCATTACTCATATATATTAAATATAAGTTGGCTCCCCGGGGATAGGTAGATAGATGGATAGATAGATAGCTAGGTCAGCGCATAGGTGCATGTGTGATTCAAATGTTGTTGAGCCTAAGACGAGAGGTAAGAACCTGCGCATCACATTGTGAATTCTCCCTGCATTCTTCACCACCCTGCATGTTTAGTTCGATTCTTGCATGGCATTCTTAAGTTAAAATACAAATTCCAGTGGACCGGGCCGCAACCGGTAAACCCTTTGTTTGTGTTTGACCTACGGTAGCCGGACCGCAAAACCGGATGGATTCCCTATACCAAACAATCAATGGGCTAGTTGGGAACGTTGATTGGGGAGAATCCCTTTCTGTTGTCACCTGCGAATTTACAGGCCTCAACAGGGTGGTAAGGTGAAGACTTACAATGTCGAATACCATACTTCGTAGTGAGCTCTTGCATTAATTTGGAAGTTAATTGGGTACCTTGGCCTGTGAAAATTTCTCTAGGTACACCAAACCAGGTAAATATTTCTTCATATATGAATTCCACTACGGACTTCTCTGTAGCCCTAAATAAAGCTTTAGCTTCTACCCATTTGGTAACATAATCTGTACAAACCAAGATAAATTTCTTTTTACGAGATATGGGAGAGATAAGTCCTACAAAATCAAGAGCCCGTTTCTCGAAAGGCTCAATCATGACTTGAGGTTGTAAAGGCATCTGACCTGATGTTGTGGGTTTACCCATTCTTTGACAACTATCACATCCTTTGACATACTTGGCAATATCCTTAAAAATGCTTGGCCAGTAATAACCAGAGTGCGGTACTTTGTATGTTGTTTGTTTATAATAAAAGTGTCCTCCACATGGTCCATCATGGCATGCTCAGAGAATGTCTGTCATTTCATCTTCACGCACACATCTTCTAATAATGAGATCTAGGTCAGTGCGAAAGATATCATTATCAACCCAAGAATAGTTAGAACTTTGTACTATTATGCGACGTTTCTCATATGGAGCCAAATGGCTAGGTACTTTTCCAGTCGCTATATAGTTTGCAATATCAACGAACCAAGGGGTTTGAACAGATACATTGAATAGATGTTCATCAGGAAAATTATCATCAATAGGTTTAGTATCACTATCGTGTTTTAACGAGAAAGGAAATCTGCTACTAAGTTTTCTTTACCAGGTCAATCAATGACGATAATATTAAATTCTTGCAATAGGAGAAGCCACTGGGTAACTCTACCATTGGTCATTGGTTTATTCATTAAGAATCTAATGGCAGAGTGATCGATGTGCACAAAAACTTCATACCTTGTAATATAATAACGGAATTTATTAATAGCATAAACTACTGCCAAAAATTCTTTCTCAGTAACAGTATAATTTAATTCAACAGGAGAAATATTTTTGCTGATAAAGTAAATGGCATAAGGTGATTGTCCTTATTTTTGGCCTAGGACTCCTCCTATGGCCATATCAGAAGCATCATTAGATATATGAAAGGGAAGGGTCCATTCAGGGCCCCTAAGTATTGGTGCTACCGATAATTTATCTTTTAAAATTTCAAAATTGTTTTGACAAGATTCTGTCCATTGGAACTCTACATCTTTTATGAGCAATTTAAACATTGGTGCAGCTATCTTTGTAAAGTTTTTGATAAAACAGAGATAATAGCCTGCATGACCCAAAAAGCCTCTAACCTCCTTCTGGGTTTTTGGAGAGGGGAGGCCAACTATTACTTTAATTTTAGCAGGGTCTACCTTAATTCCTTGAGAAGAAATATGGTGTCCCAGAACTATACCTTCTGTCAGTAACATTCTACACTTTTCATGACTAAGACCTAAGTTTGTCTCTTGAAATCGGATCAAAACTTTCTCAAGGTTGTCGAGAGCTTCTTGAAAAGTATTACCATAGGCTGTAAAATCATCCATGTATACCTCAACACAGTCATGTATAAGATCAGACAAGATGCCTAAGACTGCTCACAGAAAAGTAGTGGGTGCATTACATAAGCCAAATGGTAAAACTCGATAAGCAAATGTCCCCCAAGGACATGTAAAAATGGTCTTATCCTAATCTTCTGGGGCTATTAAGATATAATTGTATCCACTACACCCGTCAAGAAAAGAAAAATAATGCTTACCTGACAAGGTATCTAATACTTGGTCAATAAAGGGCAAAGGAAAGTAGTCTTTAAGAGTGGCTTTGTTTAGTTCCTGAAAATCAGCACAAATATGCCATTTCCCTGTAACGTTCTTTCGGACTACTACTAGAGGAGACACCCATTTGCTATCAGAAATAGGATAGATGAAACCAGCGGTAAGGAGTTTTTCTAATTCTTCTTTTACTATATCCTTCAAAGCAGGATTCATCCGCCTCTGAGGTTGTCTTACAGGTGGTATATTTGAATCCATATAAATGTGGTGAATACAATTGTCAGGGTGTATATCTTTCATATCAGTGTATTCCCATGCAAATGCTCCAGCTTCTTTTTTAAGAACCTTAAGTAGTTGAGCTTGTTGATGTTCACTTAACCTGCATTTATGTGCAGAAATTTTTCAAGGCCAACTTCACAAGGTATGGTGAAAGGTCCTGTATGTTCTTCGATGATGAAGACACAAGGTGCTTCCATAAACATTGAGAGAGCCATAGTTTCTTGAAACTCATCTCCAAATATTTGATCAAATGTAGCAAACGAATGAGGAAAATCTATAATAGTGGTGGAGGAAATAAACTGATTCAGTACATTCTCAGTAGTCTGCTCCTGTAATGCCCAGGAGAAATCACTAGGAAAAGAAAGGTCATCAAAATATTTGTCCCCAAAGGAACAATTTAACCACCATGAATTTTCAGTTATTGGTTGTGCTGGGGGATATAAAGTAATTCTTTGGGTAGACACCCCATTGGAAATAGTCATCTCCCCATCCCTACATCCTATAAAAGCATTGGAATTAGCCAACCATGGTCTTCCCAAGATGATAGGATGTCCTTTAGAAGGATTATTTGATTCTATGATGATGAATTCGATGGGGTATTCCCATGAAGCTACTGATACAACAATGTCGTCCAGGACTCCAGCAGGCTCTATCGTAGTACGGTCTGCTAGTTCCAAGATGGAAGTGGTGGGTCGAAGAAATTGTCCCAACTGTAAAATTTCCAAAACTGTGGTGGTCATCATATTGATGGATGATCCTAAATTGATTAATGTGTTACCTATGGCAGAATTATTTATGATTACAATCACTACTGGGTCTCCTGGATTTGTATATTTTGCAATCCGAGATTGATATGACATATATTTAGACATCTCTCCTATGACATGAATTGTAAGGGGGTCTTTTTGTTTCTTCCCTGGACATTTAATGCATAATTCCTTTATCACCTTGCTATAAATTGGTATGTCTTTAATATCTTGTAATAACGGTATTTTTATACATATATGCTTTAATTCATTCAGGATATCATACTCAGAGTGAACTACATGTTTTTCTATTACTAGTCTTGCTAGAAATGGAGGAATTCTTTGTTCCTGAATAAGTTCTTGGGGAGGACAGGTAGGTACTGGAACTTTTGAGATATTCACATCCTCCAAAATGGCATCATTCACAAGTTCATTTGAATATTCTTCTTCATCATTTTCCTCATGAATGATGACTAATGTTCTGGGTTTATCATTAACAACTCTTCTAGAGCATAATTGAATCTCATGTATAGGTGCAGTCGAAACAAGGTAGGATGGACGAGTTTGCAACCCAATATTGTTAATATCTTGAGTTGTCTTATTAATAGGTTTAATTATCAGTTGTGCAGGTAATAATTTCGGTCACGAATGGTTTGTATTCTGAAAGTGATGAGGTTGTTGCGTAATGAGAGGAACTGGAGGTACAAATCCATACAAATGCTGCTGGAAATTAAGTTGATGTTGAGGATAAGGATGAATAGGTGGAGGGGTAGGTTGTGACTGAGGATATGGATGTCCTCTCCACCCTTGTGACCAATACTATTGCTGTTGAAATTGAGGAGGAGGATACTGAGGTGGACAATTCTTCCAACTAGGATTATTCCATTGTTGGGGTTGTTGGTATGGAGAGTAATAGGGTGGGGATTGTGGTGGAAAATTCTGATATACTGGTTGATCTCTAGATTGCCAAAGAGGCCTCCTAGATGTTCCATCTACATCCCCACTCTTATATATGGCTTGCAATCCAGGCAAGGATTGACATTTATCTATCAGATGTTCCTCTGTACAGATGTGACATACAGAAATGTTCTTTAATGGACATTCCCTTTGGGGATGTTTTTTCCTACACCTTGGATAGAAAATAATCATTGCTGCTCATTCTTCATCTTGCCTTTTCTTGGCTTGTAAAGCATCTAATTGGTAACCCATGGCTCCTAATATGTCAGTCATAAAATTATCCAATAGGTTACCTAATTCCATCCTTGTAACTCCTCCTAAACTAGGAACATTTCCTCGTATATTCTTATTATAAGTCTCTCGAAAAAATTTCCCAACTTTCCCCCTACTTCTAGAATAATTTTTACACATATCATTGATCTGTGCAAAATTCTTATGAGAAATATCACCAACTGCCATGAGATTAAGACTCTCTAGCAAGCCCTCAGAGATTCCTTTGAGAAAAAGTGTACGTATTGCATCTTCTCGAAGGTCATGATATTTTGATTTATGAAGGATATAAATGAACTTTTCGAGATAGTCCTCTAGGCTCTCGTATTCAAGTTGTTGTATCTTGAATATATTGTATCGAGAGTCTTTAGGTTTGCAATATTCTTGATACTTTCGTAAAAATGAGGTTCTCATGTCATCCCAAGTTCTAATAGTGGATTCACCTAATCCCATGAACCATCCCAAGGTGGAATCTTTCACTGTAGCGGGAAAGAGTTTTAGTTTGTTAGTGTCTTGTAGATAATTATAGCTCCTATAGAGAATATCAAACTCGAACAAGAATGTGTCTGGGTCCTCATTACTTTTTCCATAAAAAGTAGGTAAAGAAGAAGGAGGGATGTTTTTCATATTTACATCCAGTACAATATCTAGGATAGGAAACTCGAAGGCAGCCTCAATTTGATTTTCTCCTTCTCCTTCATTATTTCTAGCTTCGTTACGATCTTCGTTCTCTACAGGTCCCTCCATATAGGCTAGGTTTTTTATATAAATATACCTAGGAAGCTCCTTTGGAGGTGACAATGAAGCGTCCCAACGTTCTATTTCGGGAGAGATCTTCCTCTGGTCAACCATTTTCTTATTCAACCCTAGAGGGAGAGTAGGTTCTACTATGGATGTCTCAATTTGTGAGATAACTATATCTGTGGGGTTTCCAAAGAGGGATTTTACTTGCTCAAGATCAACAAGGTCAACAAAATTCATACTTCCTACTAGTGAAAAGGTCGTATCCTTTGGTTTTGTGACTAGTGGAGAACTAGAGGTTACTAGTGGTTGATCCTTCTGAATTTCTTCTGAAATGAGGTCCTTAGGACCTCCGGTCAAGGTTTCTTCTCCTTATATGGTTCCCTTGGTAAGATCTCTTAGAAGAGTTTCTTTAGTTTTCCAAGTAGAATTACTCCCATCAAGTGCTTTTCGATACCTTTCTAGTGAGTTAGTAGTTGGTGTGTTACGTCCCTTGGAATAGTTAGCAGAAATGTCGATAGATTTTCCTACTTCAATAAATCTACCCTGAGGATCTCTAAGTCTGTTCATGAGAAGAAAACTAAATTAAAGAGAACTTATGCTATACTATTATTACTGGATTTAGGGGCACCTATTATAATAGATGCCCTGGTTCTAAAAAACAAGCATATGACAAATGCAAAAAATAACACACTTACAAAAACAACAAGGGAACAACAAGGCTTTGGGGCGCCCACTACAGTGGATGCGTTTGGCTGTTACACCATGGAAATTTAGTAGTGAAGTCATCTTTGCATCTTACTGTTATCCCCTCCCTCTTTTTGTGTAATCTAAAATTAATCTATCTATCTATCTAAACTTCATAAAGGAACCCTATTTATTCTACCTTATAAAACAACTCCCTAGCAACGGCGCCAAAAATGTTGGGTGTTATATCAACTATATTAATACACCTAATATTTAATTATCAATCGGGGTTGGTAAGATTAGAGTTGATACAAAATATGTGCAAAGGTAAAAAGGCTCCTAGGGTGTCATGGAGATATTTTAATAAACAAAAGATCGAAACGTCTTTCAAAATGAAAAACAGAGTCAAACTCCTAGAACTATCTAAATAATTGGACTGGACTGGAATATCAAATTCTGAACATCTACTGAAAAGAAATGCATAAACAATAATACTTATAACTTCAAACACTAACTCATACATAAAAATAAATTATAACAACGGAACTGACAAATTACCAACTAACTACTCTTCAGGAAATGAATAAACAAGACTACATTGGAAATAAACTATTCTACTTAAACCAATTCATAACTAACCAAAACTAAGTTCAAATGGAAATAAACTATTCTACTTGTCTGAAACTAATAAACTGAAAACAATACTAGAATGACAGTGACTAACTAGAAGCAACTAACTACAAAAATACTGAAAGGAAATGACTGAAAACAAAAGACTGGAAGCAAATAACTAAAAGCAAAACTATGCACGCATCTACTTATTTAATTACTTAAATGAAACTAAACTAATGCAATACAGGAAATAAAATAGCATTTGCTTGTATAACTACTGAAATGAAATTAAACTAAAGCAATACAAGAAATAAAGTACTGTTTTAACTACTGAAAAGAAGCTAAGTTAAATGCAATGCAGGAAATAAAATAACATCTAATGAAAACAACTGGAAATTAAATTAAATTAACTACAACAAAAAAGAAAGAACTGAATTTAAAACTAAGCTAATGAACCTCTAGTTGATGAGGGGCCCTCCCAACAATCAGGGGTGAAGTCTGCTAACTCCTACTCAAAAACAATCTTCAGTAGCAATGCATACAGCTCTTTATTCATATTCAAAAACAAAATTACAGTGCTTAACAACTGTGACTAGCTCTGGGTATGACTAACTCCTGACTAACTTTCTCTCCAATCAGAGACTGATATATATATAGTTTTACATAAGAGATGAGCAAGTCGACCCTAAAGGTCGACGGCTCTCTAATTTTAGGCAATCTTTAAAGCACAATATTGATTTACAACGAATGCATGGTATGGATCTTCATTCAATGTGATCGTGGCATAACGTGACAAGTCTACTCCATCTTTTGCATGGACAGGTTTCTATAGCGCGGGAAAATCCTCTTCGGCATGGTGTGAATCCCTTCCTAAGCATGGAAAATGGATTGGTGTTGAGTGCGGGTTTGTACACAACAGCAGGTTTTGGAACGTAGGTCCCTTATCAGCGTGAGCGTACAGGTTGTGGCAAGCAGGGGTGGAGACACAGTCTATCTTCTGGAACGCATGCCATTATGTCCCTTAAACACACAGACTTGTGATAATTTAACATTAAATCAAAGGAGACAATGAGTAAACAGCAAATCTCTACCTCTTTGAACGCATGGATGATGAGCAGCTAGGTGGTAAATCCTTCCAGAATATGAAATAAATGCATCAATCCAGCACGGAGATAGTTGGTGTGATGGTTAGCTAACGATATTTACAATTGTTTTATGTTTAAATGCTCAATACCAATTATGTACAGTGCGCAGGCTGATGAGCGAGATGAACAGAACATTGAACTGTAAAGTGGATGTGTAGTGCATCAATATAGGGCACACATGGAAAATGATCAGTGAATCTCGCACAATGGCTGGATGACGAGTTGAACGCCAAGTTGGATCGTGAGCTAAATGTGTTATGCGAAAGGAAGGCTAAATGTGTTTTGATGTTAATTTGCCCAAACGAACTATAAAATATACAAACGAATATACATATCAGATAATACATAAAAAAATGCTTTGAATAATATGAATTTGAGTTAATAAAATCATAAAAATGATATTAATAACCAAAACGGAAATAACATCAAATTTGTTCATACCTTGTGCTAAAATGACGATCTGCATAACATAAAATATACTAAAGGTAATAAAATATGTGTTTAAATGTGTTATTTAATTGCCAAAAATGATAACAAAATGAGGCTCAACACTACCTAGTTCAATTGAAGGAGAGTGCTAGTGGCACTTAGAATGTGTTCCTAAATTATAGGGATTGATCCCTAGGGCACCTAAACCCATGCACCCATGCAATCATGTGCAGTAAGTGGCATATTTCCCCTAGGTGTGTCCCCCATGCACTAGTGGAGTGATGAAGACCTCATAAGCTATTTTTTAGACAATTAGACTATGTGGTCAAAGGGAGGATTAATAATAATCCCAAGGTCACCTTCTTCTATGGCTAGGGTTTAGGGTTTCATCCATTAAAACCCTAATTATCATCCTTTTTATCAAATTTACTTGCATTAATATGTAAATATTGCATTTTCATGGTAGAATTAGGTCTACAATTTTTTTTCTAAAACCCTAAAAAAAAAATTAGCTTTCCTAAAATTCCGGGCTTCTCACGTATAAATTCGGCTTGTCCTCTTTGTTTTGGAAAAAATTTAGGATAATTTGAATATATAAGAGAGAAAAGTTAAATTGATTGTAATATTTTTTTTATGTATTCTTTTAAACTATTTTTTATTCTATTGGCCATAAAATTTAAATAAAGGTATAAGAATTAAACTTAAAAAAAAATCATGAGATGACAAAAATATTGTAGGAAAATCTTTTGAGTTATTTAAATTAGTATATACAAAATCAAAATGCTTAAAATACCAGCAAAGAAAGACATTAAAAAGGAATATATATTTGTAATTTATAGCTACGATTCATTTGGGAGGGAGTGACCAGTTGGGGGTTGAATTTCTAATTATTGCGCCGAGAGGCGCTCTACAGCCCAGTATGGGGGAGATCTTGTCACGTGATGTCACGTGATGTAACGTTACTAACATGTCGGCAAAAAATAATAGTGAAAGTGAATATTATGGGGGAGATCTTGTCACGTGATGTAACGTTACTAACATGTCGGCAAAAAATAATAGTGAAAGTGAATAAATTATGGGGGAGATCTTGTCACGTGATGTAACGTTACTAACATGTAGTCAAAAAATAATAGTGAAAGTGAATATTATGGGGGAGATCTTGTCACGTGATGTAACGTTACTAACATGTCGGGCAAAAAATAATACTGAAAGTGAATATTATGGGGGAGATCTTGTCACGTGATGTAACGTTACTAACATGTCGGCAAAAAATAATAGTGAAAATGAATATTATGGAAGAGATCTACTAACATGTCGGCAAACAATGTCGGCAAAAGATAATAGTGAAAGTGAATATTATGGGAGAGATCTTGTAACGTAATGTAACTTATGTAACATGATCTTGTAACTTAATGTAGCTTATGTAACATGTCGGCATGGTAAGGTAATAGTTTGGCAAGCTGGCCAAAATTCCCCTGTACTAGTGCAGCCCAATCTATACTTGATCAGGAACATAATCCAAGCGGATGCTGAATGGGTATACTTTACATTTCCGAATGAATGAACGTCGGAGCTCGTCCTCTGCACTCGACTCCCTGGATTATACCTTATCAGAAAAAAATTCAACCAGAAAGTTAAGCTGCGCCTGCTCAAGGTTTAATCGAAAAGGAAATAGATTCAGGTGGATCCAATGTTCTTCAATAGGACTTGAAGAATCAGGCATTGTAGCTTCTAATTTTAACATCAATGCAATTGCAGACGAATTCCATAAAACCGTTTTCCCCCGGTGCTGTCCACTGATATCAAACGTTCTTAGGTTTTCTACTGACAATGCAAGTTTTGATGCATAGAGCCCACCACTATCAGGGAAAGTATCATACTGAGCATTCACTCCATACAAGTTAACTTCAAACTGTGAACTTGCAGCATTTCTTCTCGGTTTACCTTGCAATGGGATGGAATTATAATTTTTCCAGGCAGGCCAGTCGGAACCTGCACAAATCTTCCATGTGACCCTGAAGCTCTTGAGTGAAATTCGACCAGCTGGTACGATTCTAAAGGTTCTCGTGCCCTCAGATATTGAAGTATGATTTTTCAACCATGCATTTCGCCTTCTTTGTAAGTGAACTACAAACTCTTCATAATCAGGTTGAAAAAGATGTTGAAGCTGCTCAATCAGGAGGGTAAGAGCAGCAGTTGTGTCATGGCAAGTAACCAGCGAAATGTGACTTTTTTTACAGGCAACTTCCCAAAGAAAATTGTCCTGGCAATTCAGTTCAATCTCCAGGTTTATTTCTGGGTCTCCAGCAACCTTCACATACCCTGTTGATCGCAAGGAATTTGCATCATAGGCTG
>LPNX010241514.1:160851-221808 GCA_001517045.1 Pseudotsuga menziesii
TGTAAGTAAAATTGATGTTTAAGAGGTTTATTTTAAAATATATACTATTAAATATTTTTATAATTATTTTGTTATTACATGTAAATTAATTCCAAAAAAATGGGATAGTAATATACATTCTTAATATGGATCACAACAAAAAACAATTAATTAAAAGGTAAAAGACAATAGATACAAAACAAACCTAAACATACTATTAGGTTTAAAATATATATATATAAAATGTATTTGGAATTAATAAAGATATATAGTTTGGGAATGAATTAAATGATCAAAATGTTGGATACATTTCACAATATAGAGCATGGTTTCATGGAAGATCTCTAAAACAATATAGAGCCATACCTTTGATAGTTTCTTGGACCATGTGGTTAGTACATTATACATGCAAGTATTTTTAAGGTAAGAGTTCACTTGTTATATGTTCAAGTGTAACATCAAATAAATTTTGTAATTGAAGGAATTAAACAATGAAAAAATAAAAAATAGGAGTACTCGAGGTAGATAAGACCTAGCTATTGGATATTTATAGTGCATGATGTTAGTGTAGGCCTGGTTGATGTGGACTTGGAGGATTGACATAGGGGGTCTCTCATGATGAATCCATATACAATGTTACAATCTACTAAATTTTAACATTGCAGATGGATTCAAACACCCCCTAGAAAGAAATTTTTGAATTCATTTATAGTGTTAAACAGTCTCTGAATTCATCTGCAATTTTAAAATTTTGTAAATAGTAACAATTAATTGTCAAATTGCAATCTTCATTTCTGAGTGACACAACTAACATCACTCGGATCTCTAAATCCATCTACAATGTTAAAATTTGCTAAATTTTAACACTGGAGATGGATTTAGAGAGCCCCTTTAAAGGGTGTCTGAAACCATTTGCAGTGATAAAATTTAGTAAATTGTACAAATTCATTGACAAAATTGTAATTTTTCATTGTCGGGGTAACAAAACTAAAAATGACTAACATAAATGACTAATTTATATTCTTAGTCATTATTAGCTGGTCATATTTGTATTCCTGTGACTGAATTAGTTATTTACGTTAGTCATTTTTATTTTAGTCACTTGTTATCTATTCATATATTTTATATCATGACTAAACTAGTCGTTTTTAGTTTACTCACTTAAAATTGCTCAATTTTGGTCAGTTATCCTTTAAAAAAACTATGGTGACTAACGTTTTTAGTCACCTAGTCACTTATCTCCCATTTTGTACTAGTGATTATAACTTTTGTTTTATAAAAAACCATCCCAAAGGTTGTCGGACAAATCCATAGTAGTCCTATCACAATTAGGTGAGTGGTATACCTTAGAATTCTTCACCTATATGCAAGTCTTTGGAATCTCAGCTCCACAACATTTGTTACTATCCTATGTCCTTAATAGGATTTTAGTCAAAAAAATTTACTATCGGACCGTCATAAAGGGAATTGGATCTCACCTATCCCACATGAGTAAGAAGTCTTGGAAATGTTTCCACATTAGTGTTGATCCATTCACTTTAGGCAATTCCCAACATTCGCATAAAGAATCCAATGCTATAGATGACTTAAAGTTTGGTAAGCTACAGATGACTTAAAGTTTGGTTTTGTAATTCAAATAAATCACGACCCAAAGAAATTTATTGGAGGACATTTTATGTCACTTGTGCTAAACCCCACTTACAAGCATGAAGAAGACCCTTAATTACTCTTTTTTCATGGAGGCATCGATTTTGATAAGGATTCTAGTAAGATTCCTGACATGGTGCTGAGGGTGGAGCTTCATAATTGATAGTTGGCTCTCCAAGACTCAATGAGGTCCAAGAGGAAAGAAGCTTTCGAGGCTAAGGAAGAACAAAAAAAGGTAAACTAAGAAGAGAAGAAGCAATAAATAAATTCTTTGAAGCAGTAGAGAGACTATGCCACCAACATGCATAAAAATGTCCCTAGAGGAGAAATCGAAACTAAAAGTAGAAGACAAAGCTCGGTAGGAATATTTCAAAAAAAAAAGAGATGATACAAAGGCATCACAATAAGCAGAAGAATATCAAAATGATCTTCCACTATCAACTATCCATGTCTCAGCACTATTAGCAATGGATCTAGAAATGGATGAGACAAGGCAATACTCCTTCCTTGTCTCATTTTCAGCGAATGCATTCTTTTGAGTAGTTTCATCTTCTGTAACAGTATAAGTATGAAATATTTCTTTTCGTCTTTGATTTGGCTGGCACTCCCTTGCATAATGGCCATTCTTGTTTCAATTGTAGTTTTTGACCTTCGAATTATCAAAGTATTTATTGTATACCTTCTTCTTTAGATGAAAAACCTTCTTTTGAGAGAAGTGTTTCTTTGCTCTTTTCATCCTTGTCATAAGATCAAGGTTTTCTTGTTTGGTGGAGGTAGTCTTGCTTTGGATTTAGCCTTCCTCTTGGAGGTAGTCATGCCACAACCTCTCAAAGTTTGGTTACACCTCTTGGCCATTAACAACAACGAAGAATGTCTCCCATGAGGATGGGAGACCATTAATAGTGGTTTGAATGAGATCATATTAATCCACCACTACTCCAATTCTAGTAAGTTGATATATTACTTAAGAGATATTTGTGAAGAAAGAGGTCACTGTATCATCCTTCTCCATCTTCATATTCTTAATATTATTCTTCATTTCCCTCTTTTGACTCAGATCCTTCTTCTTATAGTGGGTTCTCAAAGTATTGAAGCATTCCTTTGCAGTCCTCAATGGTGTGATCATGGACATCAAGTTGTCCTTCATCGAATCATAGACTATATGTTTGGCTTTAGCTTGGTTCTTCTTGAAGGTAGTGCACCCTACATTAGTAGTGGGATCTTCCACCACATTATATATGTAGCCTTCTAAGTCACGTTCTTCTAGGATATACAGAATCCTGGCCTTCCAAGTGTTGAAATTCTAAGTGTCTTCAAGTCGGTCTTCTGGTATTACTGAGATCATTGCCATTGTCTTCAAGTAATGTACTCAACTTCTCATGCTTTTCAAAACTTAGCTTCTTCACTCTTTGATCTCTAATACCATGTCAAATTTTGGTTGAGCTTTGATATTTAATTCTTTAAGTGTGGAAATATTGAATACTGAATACTTGAAATCAATGAACACTCATACACATAACATTCAACCATAACACAGGATGTACCCTAGGGAAAACCCTCAAAACAATGAGGATGAAAAAACCCAACAAATCTTCAAAGTATAATTATGATAGAGAGAAGAGAATGTATTTTACAATAGCGTATTTCTTTCGGCACCCCAAGTGCAATATAAGAGAGAAAAAAACACCCCAGGTGTCAATACTAAGCAATAAAGAAGAGAGGTCAACTAGATGAACTTTGCAATGTGTCCAACACATTAATAACTAGAAAAAATCAATCTCATGCAAGAAGTAGTGAATCACTGCATGGGGAATTAGGATCCCATGAAAAATATAGTGAATGCTCTTGTTGGATAATTGCTCCACACCTCAGTTTCTTCAATCCTACATACACAATGAGCAATGCCTTTCTTATTTGACATTAAATCATTCTCTACTGAATTCAGTATGAAATCAGCTTCTAACTGGATGTAGGATCACTTAGTTAGGATGCTAACTCAAGTGTCATCGTGCAATAGTTGTAACTCGAGTTTCATAACTTAAGTATCATCTTTTAACTTAAGTGTCGTTAAAAGAGGCTTGAGACTCCTGAATGAAGCAGGTATGTCTCACCTAGGAGAGGCTTGAGACTCCCATACACAACAAGTAGAGGTTCCTAACCAATTATAGTGGCCCTCAGCTTCAACACGTATAGAGACTATGTTGTCCGACCCCTACCTGGCTAGGACACCTACAAAATAACCTCTGCGAAGTACCCCCTCGATAACCTAGGTAAGGCAACTAATGTCACCTCAATATAATCAATGCTCAGGCGGACAGTCACAAGTGGGATTGACCGTATGGGCAGGGTAGAAAAGCTTGAAACTCTCGAAAGAGACCCCAGATACGAATACAATCCTAGAAATATCTCTGGTGCTACTCGGTTATGACCAGGGGTCATCCCAATCAATAACCGCTCACACTGCCTCGTGCTTAACTCCCTTGTAAGGGGAGGATCCTGAGAAACACCAATTATATAAAGGAATTTCACACTCTCACCTGGACAGGCACATAAATGTTTCGTTTAGTGGTCTTGGAGAATTTAATCACAATGAACTATTCCAAGACCCTAAAACCTAATCTTGTTGGTGCACCCTATAAAATAAAAGAGTGTAATTCATTTTATTATGCATTGATTTTAATTGGCTTATTACTCAAAAGGGAAAACGGCCGTGCAACTAGTGACATTATGACGCAATAAGAAGTAAAATGCACACCTGAAAATCAATGCAAATGCATTGTGTCAAATTAAAAACGGCGTATGCTACTACATGAAGTGCAAAAATTTCCTTCAAATGAATATGCAATCATTCCTATATGAAAATCTGACTAATACTTCTCCAAGCAAACCTAATTCAAGTACCATGCAAAATGCAACAATGCAACAATGCATAATGATGCAAAAAGCAAATGTTTTTTGTATTTTTTGAATTAAAATGAGATAATAAAGCAAAATTATGACTCTACAACCCCTAGACTCTGCAAACACTTTCAGACAGCACCCAAGCAAAACACTAAGGTAAAAGAGACCTAATGCACTAATCTCAAGACAAAAAAATAGAAAATGAAATGATAAGAACATTTTCAAAAAATTCAAACTAAAAAGTGTCTCTGGTCAGAAACAGAGGTGTATACAAACTCCAAAAGCATCCAAGAAGACTTAGTAATTATCCAAACTCACCTAGCAACACTTAATCTTCCCCAAAAAGGAAAAACTCAGGGCATACACGACTGTGCACAGAAAACCCACATATATACGCGGATATCCCAGTAAAAACCGCATGTACACGCGACTATGAAGACAAAACTCATGTACAAGAAGAAAAAGAGATAAAAAAGAAGGTAAACAAACAAGCTAAGACAAAATTTACTCCTATCAGACACTACTAGGAAAACATGCCCCCAGACCGGACTCAGAAACAAAGAAATCAGAGCAATTCAAGAACATTGAATGTCGATAAAACCCCCAAAGGAAATGACTAGGAACTCCCCAGTATGGTCGCCAATTCTATTACTATGAAAAATTCCTATGGCTTGGGGTACCATAACCGACAGAGTAACCGCAGAAATCAATCCTTTCCCATATGCAAGAGAAACAAAACATCTAACACTAAAGGATCTCGAAACATACCTTATTCTGGATGGTTGATGTAGATCCTCGTTGAGCTTTTCCACTCTCGCTTGTATTAGCTATTTTCTCTCTCAACATCTAGGAAACAAGACAAGCATGATTTATAATGGTGTTAGACCTACTCTAGCATATATAATCAATAACATATAAGTATTTAAAAGCATCCATGGATTCAATATTCATTTAAATACACATTATTGGACAAGAAAAGATATTTCTATTAATATAAATCAGAGATTACAATAGTGACAATCTCTGTCAGCACGTCTGCGAACTAGAGAAACTGAGTCCTCCACCACTTCAATCCTCCATCTCTCGATAGCAAGCTCATAAGCAAAGGCAAACTTGGGAAGAACACAAAGTGCTCCAAGGGACAAAGGGATGCAGACTCAAGTATAAGCTCCGGCAACAATGGACTATCATTTTCTTGCTCTTCAATTCCTCCTTCCTCAATGTATCCAAAGGGTTCCTTATATACTGCTTCAATGGGGTAATGGAAGGTCAAATATGAGTGATCTCAAGGCATATGAAAGTCCAAGAGACAAGTGAATCAGATCCACATCAAGGAAAACTCCAAAACTATTTGGCCTTTTGCACACATCCCGATGTATGCAGGTTTAAGGGTCATATCCGCATATATACGTGAGAATAGGTTTAAAAGTCATGTATGGAAAATAATGCATGTTTTTAGGGATGATATTGGAAACATCAAAGGTACAAAAATAGTCCATGGGGTCCAAATATTCTGCAGAGGGACAACGAAGGCCATAAATGTGTGATCCACCATGTGTGGTAAAATCAGCTGTAACAGATGCCCCCTAATGTGTGAGGTCAGAGGGGTGATATGATGTCCGAAATACATTATAAGTCCATCCCAAAAGTGGAGTGATGAAGAACCAGGTGGAAGAATCAACCATCCAATAGTATAATACCATAATCAAACTCTGCACATGACTGCAAGTACATACAACAGTCCCGGATACATAAGAGTACAATGGCCATGAATAGGCATGATACAAAATATGACATGTGTGGTCATCGCCACGTACAACATAGATAGATCAGAATCTCCATGATGAATATATACAAAGGATCATGATCTCCATGAAAGCAAAAGATATACAATGGATCAAGATCTCCGTAATGGATGAAGATATCTGACATACACTGGAATCAAGTCACAAGAGCTGAAATCTCATGAACACTGGCACGATCAAGGAGGTAGCATATATGAAATGCCACCAATATGGAAGGTCTTCTACACAATCTGCTACGAGTACATGTCCTACTATGTGAATAGAGGTGTCGAGGTCAAACATAGTAGTCCATCATCTGATTATCGATCATTGATGTATACCATTAACAGACACGAGATCACCCGCCGATAATGAAAATCAGAATCAAGGTACTAGAGTGTAAACTAACAAGTGTCAATAAATGTGTTGAGGTTGAACAATTGAGATAATTCATCGATCAAGGGACATTAATGTATTCCCAAAACTGTTGATGGTGAGATATCCTGCCACTGATGACTGCAAGTCTCGAGTCACTCAAAATGACTCTAGATTCCTATCCCAGAATAAATGATCTGAAGTTGATGGGATGAAATCCATTGGAAGGAGGGAATTAAGGAATCCCTCATCATCCAACACGAGGTACTTAGCAAAGCTGTATAATGTGGAAGGACTCTATCATAATGTGCACGAACTAGTATCAGTACCGGGAATGGTCGACATGCAAATTCAAGAGAACTAAGGAATGGTTGACTCAGGTTTCAACTTCCTTTGAACAAGAGCATAAAGGAGAATGGTGACTGAATGTAGGAAGCATAGACTCAATATACAAAACTGGGACATCTCTGCGACACAGGAGGCATCAACAGAGGCTCCATAGGGACTGGAATGTTAACCCGTCGATGGAGATAAACTCAGAGAAACGAGTATAGCTCATAAAGTTAAACTATTAACCCAACCAACGGATGCGATATATAGTGCTCTATTCGAAGGTGACATGACTCGACTGCTGCCAAAGATAACATCTTTTCCTATCCGGATTTTTTATTTTTTTATTTTTTTGGACTCTTTCAAATATTTTGAAAATATTGAAAAAGAATAAACATTCTTTATAGTTACATACTAGGACGAGACGAGTGTCAAGGGACAAACAAACTAGTTCCAAGCAACAGAACATACCTATGCTCAATGCAAGGACACATGTGTAGGATAACGACACTCGGGGGAAGTCCACTCCGAGTAAAAAATGGGGAATCAAGTTGCAAAGGATATGTAAAATGATTCTACGTGGCTAGACATGAAACAAGCTCAGGCTATATAGCTGATAATCAAAGTCAGGGAAGCCTGCATAAGGCTCAATAAGGCAAGCAAAACTCATGATAATGCAATTACAACTTGACATAAGGGAGTCCTGGGGAAAAAGGACAGCAAAAAGGTCAAGAGGATTATGAGGCTCTTGCGCAAAGTCATGGCGATACTATACAAAGGACTCCCACACCCTAAAGGAAAAATGTCATCATGGGCGCCAAATGCAAAACGGGAGCTAACTAGGGCACCCATGTATGGTCAAGCTCTACCATTCACATCATGTCACTTCTAAAAGCAACAAGAAGGTTTCGTGACAAGATAGAATGGGTTTGTACCTAAGGTTATAATGAAATGGTCATAAGGTCATGCAAAGTGCAAACGAATGTGAAACCTAACCTATATGCCAGTTTAGACATAATACCTGAAATCGGGACGAACAGGTCAAAACCACAGTCAAAACGGCGCTCAAAATGGACTTCTACAACATCAAATTAGTCCAAAACGGTCCACAATGGTCAAAAATGGTCTAAAACTATAGAAAGTGAGTAAAAAATTTCAAAAATTTCAAAAAAATTCTATAAATAGTAAAAAATTCAAAAATTCCATATCATTTGAAATTTTTACCCATTTGAGCTCAAAACTTCCAACGTGAATTCCGGGAGCTTTGTATGGCGAAATTCGACACCGTTTGTTCCACGTAACTCCTCATGTCCTCCTCTTCCCATTTCATGCAAAAAATTTTCAATTTCCATGGTCAATTTTATTTTCTAGGCCAGTATAAAATAGGAATTTTGGCCCACATGGATATCGGGGTTTTTTTCGTGTATAGGGCTGGCCATATGCGGAAAAACCTCCCAAAAACACGTACATACACGGCTGTTTTGCAAACAGTCGCGTATGCAGCCGCGCATAAGGATTTTTAAGGTAAATGATGACCAAAAATCATTTTTTATGTGCAGGATGGTTCTAGAAGAGAGGGAGAGGGTACATGGAGATGTAGAAGAGGTTGTTCAAGGTGACTTAATGGCCCAACAAGCTCTATGTGCATGTGGTTTGTATAAGTTTTGGTGTCTTGGCAGCCTGAGGGCCAAACCAACACTCCTGCAGATGCTAATAGATTACTGGGATCTAGACTCAGAGTCTTTTCACATCAACGGGATGTCTCTCACTATAGAGATTGAGGACATATATTTTATTGCTAGATTATCCCGACAGGGAGAGGTGGTGAACCTATGCTCTCGCGGGCCCAGAGGTGGCCTTACCATTGATGAGTACATTGCAGTATACTACTTTTCGGACCTGAAAAAGGTTTGGAGTCAAATCCCAACAAACTCGATCCAGGTACTGGGACTAAAGGCATAACTATTGGCACTTGGTAGGATATTCTATCTAGATTCACTCCACCAGGCCTCGCGACCATTGATGTTCTATGTGGTGGAGTGTATGAGACACACAATGTACGACTGGAGCACTGCATTGTTGAGTAACATGAAGCAGCAGCTCAGTGACTGCAAGATGGGTAGGGTGAGAAACTTTGGTTTCGGCAGCATACTGAGCACGTTCTTCTTTGAGCGTGTACCGGGGCTAAGCCCTAGAGTGGACATCCCTCCACACGGAGTTTGAGATCCAAGCCAACGACGTTGGGAAAATATTATGCATAGACTGGGCGGAGGTAGGGTGGCTAACCCCTACCCAGTGGACTTCTTTCCATGGTGGCAGCAGCAGATCATTGTCATCGATGACTACCCCTATGCAGGGATATATTTCCAAGGAGATGTGGACATGCCCCTACCAACGGGAGTGGCATATGGAGACATAGGTAACGAATCCCAAACCCTCTTTTTAATTTTTTTGAATTATTAATTTTTTTTGTTTTTTTGTATATATTGACTCAAAAGACATGTTTTGGTGTGATGACACATAGTGACAATCTGTCATGTGTATGCATATGTTGGACCATGGTGACCTGACGGTTTCCCTCATCATAGACTGAGGGGAAGAGGAGAGGGCATCATGGGTGTGGATGTGGAGCGAACATTCCAAAGCATCCACACAAACTTCATATGCTTGACACAGAGGGTACCCATGGCACAAGTCAAGGACTTGCCTGATGCCATGTAGCACCAGGTGGTTGGTGTACCACGGGCATGGGTTCGATTATTTCGATGACTAGCTAGAGCTGTGGTGTGCTACCATGATCAGAACCCCCCTCCTCCTCCTCAATCTTAGAGACTTGAGAGTGTTTCATTTTTGTACTACCGTGTATTATATTTTGGTGGCTCGAAAGCCCCAATTTTGTATTATGACGTCACATTTTGGATGTTTCATGAAAAACTTTTATGATGATCGGCTTTATTTATTTACATATGTGTAAAAATGTATGTTTGTGATATGCTTATGGTCTATGAAACAAATTCCAATCTAAGACATAGTTAGCATATGAGTCAACAACTTGATTAAAAATTCTTGAAACATGTATGTATGTTATGTTCTCAAATTGTCGTTCTAGCAATCTCACATGTAATAATCTTCATAATAATGTCGGATCCCTAATACAATACAAGCCATTAAGTTGTGAAACCACTAACTATGAATCAAGACGTACCTCAAGAGAGAGAACAACATGTGAAATGGCATCCCACAATAACTCAATAATGGCACTATATTCAGCAACATTGTTCGAAGAAGGCTGTAAACATATGCCTCCTGAAGACAATACCTAACTCGTAGGAGTGTAAATCACTCAAGCAGCAGAAGCTGAGTTTTGAGTGTGGCGACTAGCACCATCAACGAATCCTATGTAAGCAGAAGACTCCATCGACATCTGCCATAAGAAACGAAAGCTAATCAACAAACTCGATCACCATAAGAAAACCTAACTATGCAAAAAACTGTACAATAATATACAATAATCAACCCCAGCTAAAAATCATGCATAGTATTTTTTAAGATAGAGCCCATTTCTAGGCTCCACCAAGGCTATCCCTTCATAATCCACCAGCTCATAGGCGCCCTTCTCTAACACATGTTTGACTACATAAGGACCATGCCACATGGGATTAAACTTCCCTACCCCCAAGGGTTCTTTAGCTTGATCCCATAAAATGACCAAATCACCTTCACTAAACCTCCTCGAATGGATAGACTTATCATAATGGACCTTAATGTGACGCTTATTTACTTCTAGAGCCACTGAGGCATCCCGACGCTGCTCTAAGTGGACCAAACATTCCTCCAATGCATAAGTGTCTGGTAAAAGCTCTATAGCTAGCTTCAATGAAGGGATTTCACATTCAACTGGCAAGACAGACTCCACCCCATGTACGAGCTGATATGGAGAGAAACCAGTAGCAGTATTAACCGTGGTTCTATAGGCCCACAAATTAGGATATAACATGATATGCCAATTCATCTTGCTTTGCACAATGGTTTGTTGGAGAATGGACTTAATTGATTTATTCACTACTTCAACCTGTCCATTCGCCTAAGGGTAATAAGAAGAGGAGTGCTCCTGCTTATACCCTAACTTCGAAGCCAACTCTTCCATCATTCTATTCTGAAAGTTCCTACCATGGCCAGTGACAAGCTCTTTCGGAATGTAGAACCGAGTAATAATTTGGTTTAAAATGAAATGCGCGACTATCTCACCATCGGATTTAATCGTGGGCATAGCCTCCTCCCATTTTGTGAAATAATCGACAGCCACTATAATGTGATGATGTCCCCCAGCCGAAGCTGGGTTGCAATCCATGAAGTCAAACCCCCACTTAGTGAAGGGACCGGCAGTGATAATCGGATGTAACGGGGTAGGATGTGAGCGCATATTGCGTGCAAACACCTGGCAAGGGTGACACTTCTTGACCACATTGCACAATATTTGAAGATCGACGGCAAAAAATATCCCGTTCTCAATATTTTTTGGGCTGTAGAAATCCCAGATAAATGACCACCACACGCCCCTCCATGGCAATCATTCAGCGCAAGCTCAGCCTCATCATGGGTTAAACAATGACGTAAAAATGGAATCTACCCCACGGCGGTACAATGTGTTATCCACTATAAGGTAGTTCTTATATACATGACGTAATCATTGTCACTCATCCCATGACAAGTGAGTAGGGACCTTCAACGTTTGCAAATATATAATGATATCCATGTACCATGGGTCCAAAGTTGAGATAAGGAAAATATGCTCATCGACAAATGTATCCTCATAAACCTCCTCCTCCTCTGCACTTGGAAAATCAGAAATGAACTCTACGAACATCAACGATTTCTTCGATTTCACCGAAACGAATTCGAGGTCGAAATCTTGCAAAATAACAATACACTTATTATATTTTCCCCCAATCATCCTTCTATTAAGGATGAACTGAAATGGATTGACATGAGCTACCACCAAGGTCTGGCAAAGGAGAATGTAATGTCTCAATCTCTGAACCGCATGAACGGTGGCCAAGGAAAGTTTCTCCACATGAGAATAACGGATTTCCACATCAATAAGGTTCCGGCTCAAATAATATATGACATGCTCGTGGAGCTCCTCATCCTCCTAAACCAAAACCATATCAACCATATCCATGGACGCAGCCACATTAAAAAAAAATCATGGCTATAATCAGGTGGACTAAGCACAGGGGCTAGTGCTAAGGCTTGCTTAAGAGCATCAAAGGACTCCTGGGCTCGCTCATCCCAGCAAAAAGTAGTGTCCTTCTTTAAAAGACACATAAAGCCTTTAGTCAAATTGGCAAAATTAACCACAAATCTCCGCAAGAAATTTGCCATGCCTTGCAAACACTAAAGATGTCTAATATTATGTGGGGGAGACAATTGAAATATTGCCTCAACCTTTAAGGGATCGACTCTTATACCCTCCTTGGATACAATGAACCCTAGAAAGCGACCAAAAATCACGCAAAAGATGCACTTATGAGGATTTAACCTAACCTGGTAATGGAAGCATCTCTCGAATACTAATCTCAAATGGTATGGATGACACACTCTCAGACAAGAATGAGCAGCAAGATCATCCAAATACACTTCGATAATTCTTTTGAGATCATGAAAAATTAAGGTCATGGCCTACTGAAATGTGGCTCTGGCATTCTTAAGACCGAAAGGCATCTTATGATATGCAAACGTACCCCAAGGAAAAATAAATGCAGTTTTATGTTGATCCTCAGGTTTGATCTGAATCTAATTATATCCGAAAAAACCGTCCATGAAGGAAAATACCTCGCTTCTCGCACACTCATCAAAAAGCTGATTAATAAATGGTGTGGGAAAATTATCCTTAGGACAAGCACGATTTAAATCACGGAAATCGGTGCATATACGGATCGCTCCTTGCTTCTTATCAACTGGAATGGGATTTGAAACCCACTCTGTCAAGGGAATGGATTACATAAAACCCTCTTTTAACAACTTCTCTATCTCAGCCTTAATAGCGGGTGCTCTTCTAGGATTCACCACACGCAAACATTGTCGAATGGGCTTCGCATTCGGATAGGCATTAATTTCATGTTTGACAATACGAGGGTCAATACCTGGCATTTCCTCATCTAACCAAGAAAAGATGTCATGAAACTCTTTAAATAGCTCGGTATACTCATTGGTTTCATCGGGGGGAAAATCCACCCCAATGTAGACGTTCTCAACTTTTCCAGGATTGTGAGAAATATTGATAGGAATAGTAGGTGATAAATTCACCATGTTCCCATCAGCCATTTGACCAGGAGAGATCAATGGAACCATGGGACTACCAATATTCTCTCTAATAATCTCCCTAAATTCCTCACTCTCCATACGGTTAAGCTTGGGAAGAAAATATGATCTATGATGTAACTCTTCCCAAGGTGGCTCAACCCCAGACATGGCCTCAATAATGGCTTCATATGATGGAAAAACATTGTCAAGGAAATCATGTGCGTGAGAGGACTCAATTGCCCATGCAGGCAGCACATACAGGTCCTCCTCCTCCATCTGCAAAGAGGAAGGACTAGGCTTTGCAACACAATCAAGATTTACTTGATATGCTATCATTGTTGCAAGCAATGACACATCCGTTTCGACAGATCCATTCGAAGGACTCGGTGAAGGAAGAATCCAAGGATCTTCCATATGGGCAGTGCAAAAAGACATCAAATTCAACAAAGACGAAGCCCCATTGAAACTGGATTCGATCATAAGAACAAGCGCAGGACAGCTAAAGGTCCCCATAAGAGATGGATATATACCCACACCTACACTCCCAGTTTCCGACTGAGAATGATCGATAATTGGGATAGAAGCTCCCAATGATGCACTAACACTCGGAGTACGAAATGATGTCTGATCAATCGTAACAATATTCCCATTAAATGGAAAGCATACTACTCAAAAGAGAGAAGAGGCTATAGCTTGCATACTATACATCCAATTCCGGCCTAGTAAAATATTGTAGTCAAGGAGCGCATCAACCACCTCAACCTCGATCACGATGGTCTTCCCTCCCAATTGGACCTTAAGAGAAGGAAGAATCATGTGCGGCTGAAATGATCTACCATCAAAGGTAGTAAACATAGTAGTGGATTGAGACAACTCGGGAGAACCCAAACCCTTCCAACACGACAAAGACATCACGGAAGCAGCAGCACCTTCGTCAATCGCAGTGTGTTTGATGGTCATATTAAGACACTCTACATGAATCAAAAGAGACACATAGTAAGGCAAGCGAGGCTATAGTCCCATGGTTTCAAATTTGATGATGGAAGAAGAGTTAATATCATTAATCTCAAGAGCAGAAAGCAAGGATTTCCTTTGCGGAGGAAAACTCTGAAGTACTTCAAGTGCAAACATCGCACAAGGAGTTTGGCCCAAATCCTCGACAACGGAATAGTTCTGGGCGGCTTGGGCATTAGGATTGTGCCCCGAACGCTTTAGGACTCCCTTAGGAATGCGAGGTGCAATTTCAGGTTTATCCATAGGGTTTTCGATACACAAAGGGCTCTTTGATGGAGTGGGTTCTTTTCCAAGGTCTGGTTGTGACAAACCATAATCTTTCGCCCGAGTCACAACCTTAGAAGCACATACCATGTTTATGCAACCATGACCAGTATTGGCTTCTGGCGGATATTGATCTCCACCCGACACACAATGAGGATCATTGGTCCTCAAGTTCATATTTTGATTATGGGGTAAAGGATTAGTTAGCATAGCTAGGCCCTTTGCTATGAATCTCGAGGCATCTTCCATATGAGGGCACAAGTGAGTGAGGTGGTCCTCCTTACACAATTTGCAAGGAAACTTTACCTTACGTTTAAACTGCTTGTCCCCCCCAGCATTGCGGGTGTTCTTGTCATTAAAATTAGCATTTTCGTTCTTGTTCCCACCCTTATGATTATTTTTACCCTTTTTCTTATTCCTTCTGGGCTGCTGGTTGCCCTTCTGGTCCGACAATTGAATGGAAAGTACACTTGTCGTTTGGGTGGGTTGAGCTGAAGACATTGCTTGTCCCGAAGCATATTGATTAATAGACAATTGGCTCACTTGTTTCACAACCGAATCCGCAGGTTTGGCACTTGTACAAACCACAATGCCATCGGCATGTGCTCTAGGCTTGATCTTGGGATCAAAACTAGAACGCAAAGCAATAGGTATGATCTCATACAAAAGTCCGGATTGAGCGTAGATCAAATCCAACTCCTGTGCCCTAAAGATTGTTTTT
The DNA here is from genome assembly GCA_001517045.1 of Pseudotsuga menziesii. Taxonomy (NCBI): domain Eukaryota; kingdom Viridiplantae; phylum Streptophyta; class Pinopsida; order Pinales; family Pinaceae; genus Pseudotsuga; species Pseudotsuga menziesii. The sequence continues at coordinate 176,173 of LPNX010241514.1, forward strand.
TCCTTGTTTTGGACTCTGGATGTAGAAACATCCTTCACGATGTAAGGTAAGAACGACTTGAGGAACCACTCAAGGAGAAATTCCGGTGGTATAAAGGCTTTAATCAATCTCTTCCATCTATGCCACTCTTGAATTTGATCCAAGATATGTGTGGCTTTGTCTTGTCGAAATGTCAACAAGAGTTCTGTACCAACGTCATAATGCACGGGTAGTTGAAAGTGATTGAGGAAATTCATGGCAAGTTCATCAAACAAAACGAATGCCCCCCTTGGTAACTCTATATACCATTTCACCGCAGGCCCGGTGAGGTTGCATTGAAATAGCCTTATGGATTGAGTCGTCATGTAAGGAATTGGAAGAGAACCAAAGGTGAAAAGTAGTGACATGTTCACTAGGATCTTCTCCTGCTTTGCCCTCGAACTTGGGAATGTCCGATGGAAGCTTGTTAGGGATGGTCGGCCAAGCTGGGTCATGAGATACTAGATCGTTCATAAGTCTCGATAAGTCAGGTAAGTTCAACGTTGCGAGGAAAGGGATCCTAGGTTGAGCCGATCTATTCCACGCTCCCTGATAGTTTTGGTTCATATAAGGCTGATTACTGTAAATACCATGGCCTTGGCCATAATATCCTCCTCCCATTTGACCCGTGTAGGGCTGCATGGAAGCATTATGATGTAGTGTACCTTGACTATGCGGTGCTACAAAGCCATAATTAGAAGAGTAAGCGGGTTTTTGATACCCGTACCCATAGGGTTGATAGTTCTGTCCATACTGCAATCCATAAGACTGTCCATGAGAAGCTCCATAAGGTGTCCCATGGGATGTCCCATGAGAAGCTCCATAGTTAGGGATATGGGGAACTCCTTGCTATGGACCGTGAGATGATCCAAAAATAGGAATATGACCTCCTGAGACAACAAGAGGTACTTGACTCTGAGATACTACCGAGCGAGCAGTCGTAGTACGAACATGGCTAGTAGCGATATTCTAGCCTGAAGGACCACGTGAATGAGGGGGAGGAAGGGTTGTCAAAAATGCATTCGAAGGAGTAGGGTTTGAGGATGAAGGGACATGTGAAGGGATGTAAGTGGTGTTCCATATGGTCACTTGTCTCGGTTCTGGTATCCACATATGACTACTAACACTAGGTCTAGGACGAACATGTGAGGTAGCTTCCACCACCAGGATGGAAGGTGCAATGTGACTAGTGCTCCCAAATCTCTCTACATGGAAAGGAATAGGAGTTCCCCCAAGCATAATGCTAGGTTCAATTTTTGACTCGGCATGATGTGTTGGATCGTGTGCAAGGATATCAGGCATGCCATAATGAATATAACTAGTGCTTGTGGGTTCATGATGAGTCTCATCACCTGGTAACCAATACTAGCGACCTATGAATGAGGGATCATAACCAGAATGTGAAGGTATTTCTGTAGAAGGATCATATACAGGAGTAGAATCTACATCCTCAACCTCGTGAGGTGGATAAGACATCTCAGGAATCCCGTCCTTGTGATCTTCCATTGTGTGTGAATCAATGTGAGAAGTAGTCCACCCAGATTGTTTGTTTCTCTCTCCCAAAGGAGGAGGAGATGTCGAAGGTGGAAGTCCTGCTAAACGACGAGAACGACAAAGTTTCACGCCCGCATCCACAACGACTCAAAAATGAAAAAGTCTCAATCTAATTATGCAAACCCTGGGAAAACTAGCGTGCACAGAGCATACACCTATAAAATGTAAAGCCAAATCACAAGCAAACAAGGGTAGGATATGTGAGCTCCCCAATGAGGTAGGTATGTCTCACCTAGGAGAGGCTTGAGACTCCCATACACAACCGTGCAGAGGTTCATAACCAATTATAATGGCCCTCATCTTCAACGCATATAGCGACTGTGTTGTTCGACCCCTACATGGCCAGGACACCTGCAGAATAACCTCCGCAAAGTACCCCCTCGATAACCTAGGTAAGGAAACTAAGGTCACCTCAATATAATCAATGCTCAGGTAGACAGTCACATGTGGGATTGACCGTATGTGTAGGGTAGCAAAGCCCGAAACTCTCGAAAGAGCCCCCAGATACGAATACAATCCTGGAAATATCTCCGGTGCTACTCAGTTATGACCATGGGTCATCCCAATCAATAACCACTCACACTTCCTCGTGCTTAACTCCCTTGTAGGAGGAGGATCCTAAGAAACACTAGTTATATAAAGGAATTTCACACTCTCACCTGGACAGACACAAATGTTTCGTTTAGTGGTCTTGGAGAATTAACTCACAATGAACTATTCCAAGACCCTAAAACCTTATCTTGTTGGTGCACCCTATAAAAGAAAAGAGTGTAATTCATTTTATTATGCATTGATTTTAATTGTCTTATTACTCAAAAGGCCAAATGGTCGTGCAACTAGTGATGTTATGACGCAACAAGAAGTAAAATGCACACCTAACAATCAATGCAAATGCACTGTGTCGAATGAAAAACGGGGTATGCTACTAGGTGAACTGCAAAATTTTCATTCAAATGGATATGCAATCATTCCTATATGAAAATATGACTAATACTTCTCCAAGAAAACCTAATGCAAGTACCATGAAAAATGCAACAATGCAACAATGCGTAATGATGCAAAAAGAAAATGTTTTTGTATTTTTTGAATTAAAATGAGATAATAAAGCAAAATTATGACTCTACAACCCCCAGACTCTGCAAACGCTATCAAACAGCACCCAAGCAAAGCACTAAGGTAAAAGAGACCTAATGCGCTAATCCCAAAACAAAAAATAGAAAATGAAATGACAAGAAAATTTTGAAAAAATTCAAACTAAAAAGTGTCTCCAATCGGAAACAAAGATGTATATAAACTCCAAAAGCATCCAAGAAGACTCAGTAATTATCCAAACTCATCCAGCAACACTTAATCTTCCCCAAAAAGGAAAAACTCGGGGCATACGCGACTGTGTGTAGAAAACCCGCATATATACATGGATATCCCAGTAAAAACCGCATGTACATGTAACTGTGAAAACAAAACTCGCATACAGGAGGAAAAAGAGATCAAAAAGAAGGTAAACAAACAAGCTGAGACAAAATTTACTCCTATCAGACACTACTAGGAAAACATGCCCCTAGACCCGACTCAGAAATAGAGAAATCAGAACAATTCAAGAACATTGAATGTCGATAAAACCCCCAAAGGAAATGACTAGGAACTCCCCAGTATGGTCACCAATTCTATTACTATGAAAAATTCCTATGGCTTGGGGTACCACAACAAACAGAGTAACCACAGAAATCAATCCTTTCCCATATGCAAGAGAAACAAAACATCTAACACTAAAGGATCTCGAAACATACCTTATTCCATATGGTTGATGTAGATCCCCGTTGAGCTTTTCCACTCTCGCTTGTTTTAGCAATTTGCTCTCTCAACATTCAAAAAACAAGACAAACATGCTATATAATTGTGTTAGACCTACTCTATCATATATAATCAATAACATATAAGCATTAAAAGCATCCATGGATTCAATATTCATTTAAATACACATTATTGGACAGGGAAGGATATTTTTGTTAATATAAATCAGAGATTACAATAGTGACAACCTCTGTCAGCACATCTGCGAACCAGAGAAACTAAGTCCTCCACCTAGGCCTCCACCACTTCAATCCTCCATCTCTCGATAGCAAGCTCACAAGCAAAGGAAAACTTGGGAAGAACACAAAGTGCTCCAAGGGACAAAGGGATGCAGACTCAAGTATAAGCTCCGGCAACAATGGACTATAGTTTTCTTACTCTTCAATATCTTCCTCCTCAATGTATCCAAAGGGTTCCTTATATAGTTCTTCAATGGGGTAATGGAAGGTCAAATCCGAGCGATCTCAAGGCATATGGAAGGCCAAGAGACAAGTGACTCGGATCCACGTCAAGGAAAACTCCAAAACTATTTGGCCTTTTACACACATCCTGATGTACGCGGGTTTAAGGATCATATCCGCGTATATACGCGAGAATAAGTTTAAAATTTGTGTATGGCAAATAATGCATGTTTTTAGGGATGATCGTGGAAACATCAAAGGTACAAAAATAGTCCATGGGGTCCAAAGAGTTTGCAAAGGGATAGAAAAGGCCATAAATGTGTGATCCACCATGTGTGGTAAAATCGGCTGTAACAATTACAACCCAATAATTCTACTCCAAGTTTCTAAGTCCAGCTCAGGATCCCCTACCTCAACACATGAGGCCCAATCCTAGTTGCACACTAAATTGGCTTGGATAATTACTCATGATGTTGTAACTTTAACAATTATGGCATTTGTGGCTACTACAAGATCTCCTACTCCTTCTATTATTCTCTAATATCTACTCCCTCGCTCTTGCTTATGTGTGAAATAATAAAATAATGCGATAAGAATGGAACCCCCTTCTTTTCCTAGTGGCTCATTATTTAACAATGTCTTGATATCCATATAGGGTTAGTTTTAGGGTTTTTGCATGCCTCGAATCCTTATTAATGTTAAGGTTTTGGACCCTATATAATGTTCTTGAAATTCCAAATGTGACTAGGTCCACTTGTGTGGGTAATGAGATTTAATATGGAATCCATTGATCAACACCATGGTGATCAACAAGATAGGTCAACTTATCAAATGCATAACTTCCTCATACAAATTACGATTGAGGTGATCTTTGGATAATTGGAAATATATTCAAGTGTATAAATACACCAAGGGGTGGGAACTATTTTTTTTTTTAACTTTTGACCTCAAAAAAATCATTTAATCCCTCAAATGACTCTCAAAAGGATCTATACCCCAAATGTGCAAAGTAATACTTTCCCCTAAAATGGGCCCTAGAAGACAATTCATCTAGTCTTTCCACCCAAAAATACCTAATAGATGATAAATTATATAGTGATCCATTGGATTAAATGCATTATGTTTTTTTGTGTTAGATATCTTTCATTCTTCAACTAAGAGTCGAAGTGTTTTCAACTGAGATGGATAGTCTTTAATGCAAGATAAATCACTTGGATTTAAAGCAACCTATTAATTTTCAAGTTGGTAATCTCAAGTCTCATTGTGTTTACCAAATATAGTTTCCAACTTCTCCCAAGTTGCATATGGTGCATAAATTTCTTGAAGGTGGGACTATAAGTCATTAGTGATGGAAACCCAGATTAATCCATGGGATTCATCATTTTTACTATCCCGTTTTACTTTCTTATTAACATTAGTGAGGGTGGTTTCTTTTCCCATGGTAACCCGGTAACTCCCCTTACTTTGTAGGGCATCCTCCATACATGATCTCCATGTGTAGTTGGTACTATTTAAAAGAATATACTTAAACTATCCATATTGTAATATGCATGTAATATGGATTGAAAATAAAAAATGGATAGTCTAAATGCAAATATCTCAAAGTGTTATATAGTTTAAAAAATAACACTGAAAACAAACTTCGGATGTCAAAGAGATACCCTTTTGAAAACAAGGGAGAAAAGGAACCAAGGTTCCACTTGGTAAGCCAAGGTTCAATCATGTGGTGATGGTGCTCAATGCAATACATACTCCCCCATTTTTATAAATTTTCCTATAATATCAAGAATTGAACCCAATACCTCTTACTTAATAAAGTAATTATTATAGATCAAATCGACAATTCTTCGTTTGTGATGATAGTTCAAAAGGTTACACTCAAAGTGTCACTATTCACTCACAAAAAGGACACTTATGGATGGAAGATCCCGTGATTTGACCCTCATTGATGGTCTCAATCATTAAAAGTGAGATATTGACATCATCTCATTCCATTATGATAGTTGTAACCACAAAAAAGGGAAAATTCGCACCTTGCACGCTAGCAAGGCATGAATCATTAGTATGATGCTCTTGACAAATGTGTGAATACCTAAAAAATTATGCATTCACACCTTTCACACTATCAAGGTGTGAATCATTCGCATGTTTTCGTTGGTTAGAGTGTGATTTTCCTATAATTTAATGAAAAATATAAAAAGTCGAAATTAAGGAGTTATAGAAGTTTTACAAACCAAGTTGTTCTGTTAAAACTCCCTGAACCACCTAGTAACTATTTCCTTCAAACATAAAAGGGAAATGAAATGGACCGATGGGGGACACCCAATATACCAAATTAATTATGACCGAATCACTCACCATCACATCCATCTGTTAGGATTAATTAATCCTCCTTTGTCCAATATAGTATATTTGGTCATCTTTCCTAACTTAGGAAGACATTATTACTGTACTAGAGTGTGGTGGACACACATAGAGGTTATCTACCACTTGTTTCATGTGCATGCATGAGTTTATCTACCTCTGAGACCAATCCCTAAATTATAGGAGCCCACTCTGAGTGCCACCAACAACCTCCATTAGTAGGTTGTGGTAGGTAAGCAGTTATGCTGAGTTAACCTCGAGTTACAATTAGTTAGATCACTTTCAGTTATCATAGCATCAGTTTTGCATGCATGCAAGGAGAATGGCACATTAGTCCCACCTACCTCATTAGTTAACTAATTGTAAAATGATTTGGACATCTGGAATTATACTAGTGAGCTCTAGTTGTGATTTAGACACACTGAGTTAGTTATTCAGTCATCTTGAGCTGGTATATTTGAATCCTATCCATGTTATTTTGAAATCTATTTATTGTATAATAATTGTATTATTGATTAATGAATGAATATTAATGTTGTGATTGTCTGAGAAATTCTTGTCCGATTTATCTGAAATTTGTGGCATGAATTTCATGTGCAGTGTACATTCTCTTTTATTATTCCAAAGCATAATTCCCTTACTACATCTTTCATATTTTCCTGTAAATCAATGGTTCACAAATTTAACATGGTATCAGATCCTTGTACAGGATAGCATCAAGTCTTTTCCTATCTCCATTGCACACCAAAAGCAGTTGAGTTTCCACATAAATCCTGGAATCATAACATTTCTCCCTATGGATTCTAACCAAACAAGTCTATCTAGGTGTGATGGACTCTGAGAAAGTGCACATGTCGAGGTTAAAAGGATTGAACTAACATATGATTGTGAATTGGTTTGATTTGTAGTGATATTTTGCAGGTACAACTTCAATATGGATTCAAGATTATCAGTTCCTCTTCTTACTCCATTCACAAGATATTCAGAGTGGAAATTGAAGATGATTTCATCTCTAAAGAGTCAAGATCTCTATAAGGTATATATTGGACTTGGTAAAGAGTCTTATGAAGATGAGAATGACTGGCTAAATGACGGTGATAGAGACTTTGGAATGATATGCCTGTCATTTTCTCCAAGCTTGTGTTACCTTATTGATTCTACTGAATACCCAAAGGATCTCTGGACAGAATTGGATAGAACCTTTAGCAATCAAAATGAGGATCATTATAACAATTTTGAGAGCACACCCAACACCAAAATAGTTCTTCTTTCAAAATTCTTGGCCTCTATTCTTTGTGATGAAGATGTTCAAGATGAAGAAGAAGCAAAATCTTCAACATGCTCAATTCGAATTGAAGAAAGTCTCCTTGGTGCAACTCCTTCTCCTATTCCTCCAGAAGTTTATGAGATCTATGATATCTCATCTTCTCATATAACTAATCCAGAATAAGGCATTTGAATCTCTTTTATTGAATAAAATCTCTCCTTCCATTTTATTTAGGAATTCTCCAGTGATTCTTCTATTTTAAATTTTGTTCAAAGTTTTCCAGTGATTGCTTCAAAAAATGAAGAGGAATTTGATTTCTCTCTCTCTCTAATACTGTTTTTGGTGTGCAGAAAAGTAATACTTTGGATTTTGGAAGAAATATCAGATTTTAGGAGTGATCCATTCACTCCCATTGATCTATATCTTCCAACAAATTCCTAAGTGATTGCTTATACCGATACTCAGAGATTTGTTGAAGAAGGAGAAAATTGTTCATCTACCATCCCAGTGGAGCACTTGGAACATTTGTTCCACACTCTTGGATCTGATATGACCTTATTTGGCTCTAATATGATCTTATTTGGTTCGAATTTGAAGTTTCAAGAGTCTCCAGTCATGCTTGTAGTTGTTCTCATCAATTTTGGTGTGAAAAATCAATGTCTCTTTTAAAATTGTTATTGGGGATTCAATGTTAGTTTTCTCTCATGAGTTTGCTGATATTAGATTTTGTGAATCATTGGATATTTTAGAAGATATATCATATTATGGAGCTCAATATTTCATTATCCATGGTCCTAGAACTTCTTTACCTTATACTTGATCTCATGCTCATCTCATCACAATACTAGCAAAGACAGAGACATCATGCATTCATCTAGACACTTGCTCCTAACACTCAGAGCTGATTTTACCTCATATGGATCGATGTTCAAGGCTGAAACATATAATTTTCTTGGGTTTACCTCACATGGTTTGAATTATTAAGCACTTTTTCTCTCTCATCAATTGATCTCAGTTTCTCTACATGGATCTAGTTTTCATCTTCCAGCTGTCTATGTTCTTGATTTTGTTGAGCATATTCCTCTTATTTCAAAGAGGAAAATTCCTCTAGAAATAATCATTTAGTTTAGAGAGGTTTACATGCATAGTCCCATGATTCTAATGCACAGAAGAACCAATATTTTGCATTACTGCTACACAGAGTTCTAGATTGCAGCAAAATTTCCCGATTCTTTCTTATTTTGAGGGGGGGGGTTCCCATGAGGTTTTCCCCATTTTCCTTATTTTATTAAGCAGTATTTTATGTTATTTAGATTGTATGGGTGAATTTTAGCCTAGTTTCCAGGGCCCAAGTTGTCCAACGTTAGGATTAAGAGGGGGGTGTTAGGATTAATTAATCCTCCTTTGTCCATTATAGTCTATTTTCTCATCTTGCATAACTTAGGAAGACATTATTATTGTGATAGAGTGTGGGAGACAATAGAGTTTATATTTCACTTATTGAATGTGCATGCATGGTTTTATGTGCCTATGAGACCAATCCCTATATTATAGGAACCCACTCCGAGTTCCACCCGCAACCTCCATCAGCTGGTTGTGGTAGGTAAGTAGTTATGCTAAGTTAACCTCCACTTACAATCAGTTAGATCAATTTCAGTTATCCTAGATCTATTTTTTCATGCATGTAGGGAGAGTGGTGCCTTATTGCCACCTACATCATCAGTTAACTGATTGTATACTTATTTAGACATTCGGAGTTAGACTAGTGAACTCCAGCAGTGAGACACACTGAGTTAGCTATTCAACTAACTTGAGATGGTAGATTCGAATCATATCCACATGAATCAAAATATATTTATTGTATAATCATGTATTATTGATTAATGAATGAATATTAATGTTGTGATTATCTGAGCAATTCTTGTCTGATTTATCTGAAATTTGTGGCATGAATTTCATGTTCAGTGTACATTCTCTTTGATTATTCCACTACATAATTCCCTTCCTACAACTTTCATATTTTCCTATAGATCAATGGTTCACAAATTTAACACCATCCTTCCCATCCATCAATAAATCTTGTTGCTAATCCTTACGTCCTTTAATATTGAATTCGATGCCATTAAGTAACTTCACCCCTCACATATATCCAGTGGATAGGAGTGGGATCGTTGGAGTGCATGAGTAGAGAAACCATAATATTTAGGTTGAATAAGGTGTTGGACATTAAGAAGGTATATATTGTACCTATTTCACTATCTTAATTGAGATTGTCATCCTTTCCTCCCCCATTCATGTGTATTTTATGATTTTTGTTTGACATAAAGAATGTTTTGTCAGTCATATTGAAATTGATTAAAAAGCAATGCTCTTCTTGTATTTCAATTCATGATTTACATTATTTTTTATTGTCAAATTGGTTTGAGGAAGGTTGTTTTTTTTGGTTTTGTAGGCTGAAATTTGGAAATAAGGAGCGTATTTGGAAAGAGACAAATGAGCATCTTGGATCAACCATCAAAAAAGGTGCATACATCTTTTCTCCCTAATCTCTTCTCTAGTTTATATTTTCTTTGTTAGAGAAATAACAATAGCATAAAACGAGATGCACAAAAACGCAATACAAGAGAGACACCAATATACATGGTTCACCCAATAATGGATACATCCACACAGTTATCACCAGTCCTGTTTATTACACTATCCAACAAAATGAAGGGATGCAACTTGCAACACATCCATTGCAACTTCCTCTTCACTCTCTCACGGTCTCTCTCTCAGGCACACTGATCTTTCACAATACTATATAGCCACAATACAATTCCTCATACAAAAGAGGGTTTCCTTCTAGGGCTAAAATTCCAAACCCCCCCATTGGGAGGTGTATACAGTCCACCTGCAGAGCATATAAAACTAGGGTACAAACATGGTTGAACAAGATCTCTGATAATCAGGCTCCACAACCAACATGCTTATTAAATTTTATGTGTGTTCTTATGTGTGAATAAGAGTCTAATATGCTTATAATTAAAGTCATTTAGGTCAGTCTCATCTTAATCAGTAGATTGGTGATCTTGCTCTAGTCATGAAATTTAATTTCGAACAACAATAACTTTCAACTAAGTGAGTTAAACAAAAGGTTTAATAATATTATGAAGGAGAGTGAGGTTGTTCTAGTGGGAGAGCATGCCTACCGAAAAAACCTTGCATTTGGCCTACAAGAAAATTTTACAAAACCACACAAAAACAAAAAAACAAAACTCTAAAATTAAAATATCTCAAATTTGGGGTTAAACCATGGTTAGCTTACTTGGACTAGGTGGAAAACAAAGAGCATACATAGTCAAGAAAACCATTTCCACTCTATTCTTGATTTGCTAAGTTCACACGGAGTGTACAAAAAAGAATGCTTAGACTTAGAAGGTATTAAATTGGAATAAAACAAAAAACTAGGCTAAAATATGAAGAATATGAGAAAGATATAAAATCCATAAATGTAAACAATATACCTCCATATTTGTTAAAATGGTTGTATCTTGGGAAAACAAAAACCTTTTCAAGTGAAATAAAAAGAATTTCCAACTAAAATCATAGCTTTAAATGTAATGGAATACCCTTCTTAGCTCACAAGCAAAGGCAAGCTTGGGAAGAACACAAAGTGCTCCATGGGACAAAGGGATGCAGACTCAAGTACAAGCAAGTTACAGCAACAATGGACTATAGTTTTCTTGCTCTTCAATTCCTCTTCTTCAATGTATCCAAAGGGTTCCTTATATAGTGCTTCAATGGGGTAATGGAAGGTCAAATCCGAGTGATCTCAAGGCATATGTAAGGCCAAGAGACAAGTGACTCGGATCCACATCAATGAAAACTCCAAAAATATTTGGCCTTTTGCACACATCGTGATGTACGCGAGTTTAAGGGTAATATCCACGTAAATACGTGAGAAAGGGATTAAAATTCATGTACAAAAAATAATGAGTGTTTTTAGGGATGATCTTGGAAACATCAAAGGTACAAAAATAGTCCATGGGGTCCAAAGAGTCTACAGAGGGATAGGGAAGGCCATAAAAAGTGTGATCAACCATGTGTGGTAAAATCAGCTGGAACAGATGCCCCCTAATGTGTGAGGTTAGAGGGGTAACATGATGGTCGAAATACATTATAAATCCATCCTAGAAGTGGAGTGATGAAGAACCAAGTGGAAGAACCAGCCATCCAATAGTATAATACAATAATCAAACTCTGCACATGACTGCAAATACATATAGCAGTCCCGAATACATAAAAGTACAATGGCCATGAATAGGCATGGTATACAAACTATGACATGTGTGGTCATCGCCACGTACAATATATAATAGATCAGAATCTCCATGATGAAGATATAGAAAGGACCAAGATCTCCATGAAAGTTGAAGATATACCATGGATCAAGATCTCCATAATGGATGAAGATATATAACAGATCAAAATCTCCATAGTGGCTGGAAATATCTAACATATACTGGAATCAAGTCATGAGAGCTGAAATATCATGAACACTGGCACGATCAAGGAGGTAGCATATAAGAGATGCCACCAATCTGGAAAGTCTTCTACACAAACCGCTACGAGTACATGTCCTACTATGCGAATAGAGGTGTCGAGGTCGAACATAGTAGTCCATCATCTGATTACCGATCATTAATGTATACCGTTAACAGACGTGAGATCACCCACCGATAATGAAAATGGGAATCAAGGTACTAGAGTGCAAACTAACAAGTGTGAATAAATGTGTTGAGGTCGAACACTTGAGAGGATCCATCGATCAGGGGACATTTATGTATTCCCAAAACTGTCGATGGTGAGATAACTACCACTGATGAATGTAAGTCTCAAGGCACTCATATGACTCTAGAATCCTATCCCAAAATAAATGATCCGAAGTCGATGGGATGGAATCCGCTGGAAGGAGTTGCCAATTCTGTTATAGAGAAAAATTCCTATGGCTTGGGGTGTACCACAACAGATAGAGAAACTGCACAAATCAACCCCTTCCCAATATGCAAGAGAAATACAACATCTAACACTAAAGCATCTTGACACATACCTTATTCCAGATGGTTGTAGTAGATCCCCGTTGAGCTTTTTCCAAACCCGCTTGCTTTAGCAATTTACTCTCAACAACAAAAAACAAGGAAAACATGCTATATGATATAGTGTTATGCCTACTCTAGCATATATAATCAATGATACATAATCAAGTAAACACATCCATGGATTCAATATTCATTTAAATGCATATCATTGGACAGGAAAAGATATTTCTATTAAGTAAATCAGAGATTACATAAGTGACAACCTCTGTCGGCACGTCTGCGAACCAGAGAAACTGAGTCCTCCACCTAGGCCTCCACCACCTCAATCCTCCATCTCTTGATAGCAAGCTCACAAGAAAAGGCAAGCTTGGAAAGAACACAAAGTGCTCCAAGGGACAAAGGGATGCAAACTCAAGTACTAGCAAGTTACGGCAACAATGGACTATAGTTTTCTTGCTCTTCATTTCCTCTTCTTCAATGTATCCAAAGGGTTCCTTATATTGTGCTTCAATGGGGTAATGGAAGGTCAAATTCGAGTGATCTTGAGGCATATGGAAGGCCAAGAGACAAGTGACTCGGATCCACATCAAGGAAAACTCCAAAAATATTTGGCCTTTTGCACACATCCTGATGTATGTGGGTTTAAGGGTAATATCCGTGTATATACGCAAGAAAGGAATTAAAAATCACGTACAACAAATAATGAGTGTTTTTAGGGATGATCTTGGAAACATCAAAGGTACAAAAATAGTCCATGGGTTCCTAAGAGTCTGCAAAGGGATAGGGAAGGCCATAAAAGTGTGGTCAACCATGTGTGGTAAAATTAGTTGTAACACACTTATTTTCCATCCATCTTAGAACCCTAATTAATTGTAAACCCTTATTAATAAAATCTTGTGGACAAAATAAAATTTTATCCAAACAAAAAATAATATAAAGGTAAAATATCATCATTTAAACCCTAAGGAAACCTAGGCGCCCTCATCTCCATCCTCTTTTATTCATCTACAAGGTGATACTTGCATAAATTGCCAGTTTTAGGTTGTATAGGCTAGCTTCATCAATGTCTATTGATTCTAGAATGAACAATTCTTCAAGTGCTAAAAGAAATTCTATGTAAAACAACCATTGTCTTAGTTCCATGTTTAGTTTTCGTTTAAAAACATAGCTTGTATAGTGTAGGTTGCGTAGTTTTTCTTTCATTTCCTGTTGTTTCTTGCTTGGAATCATGAGAAAATGAATCTCCATCTACAACAAGAATCTTTCACCAAATGGTGCCAACTTAATAAGCATTATTGAGACCTCCTAGGCACTTGTTTCGAGCATATAACGGGAAGATGTAGAGAATGAGAGGGCATCTCCATTTACAAGCAAGGCTGAACATGCTCCTCCTCACAAGGTATTGGAATGAAACTCATATCCACACTTGAAATCATGGAATTTTATTCCTAAAGAGAAGCTGGACATATGATACTAGATTAAAGGAGCATTATGTAATATTGAACAATCAGAGACGATTATTGTTAGACTTGCTCTACTTCTGATATTTTTATAAAAAACAATCTTTGGTTTTTATCTTTATATGATTAGTAGTTTGTTTGAATATTCATCTTATGTTCCACGTATATTCCAACTCAACGCTTTGCATAGGCCCAAATGCCCAACTATTCACACAATTACAGGTTCCTTTATCACTTATGTGTTCAATATCTTCACACACAATTCTATGCTCCATCTTTCACATAGTTCTAGGCTCAATCTTTCACTCATAGTTCTAGGCTCTATACTTCACACAGTTTCAGGATTTCAATATAGCCTATAGAAATAAGTTCTCACATTGATAGGTTAATACACAGGAAGTTAGGAACTACCATGATACCATCCCTCTCTAATGCAGTTATGAAACGACAAAACCAAGATAAGTTTTTGAATGTTTCTTCCTTTTTATAGAAAGTGAATTTCTTCAAATGGATACTCACTTATTCATTCAACCATTATCCTATTCTAAAACAAGGACGATGGTAGCATAATCATGTATTAATTACATCTGTGAGTCCTAGCCTCCATGCTCCCAAATTGTAGACTAGCACAACACTAGCAGCATTATACCCCTGTTATAGCTGATTTCACCACTCCAAGAGAATCACACTTTGTATGGCCTTCCCCTGTCCCGCTACAGACTCCTTAGACCCCATGGACCATTTTTTGTCCTTTTATGTTTCCTTGACCATCCCTAAAAACATGTGAAAAATGATACACGTGACTTTTAAACCTATAAGCACGTGTATACGTGGGTTTGACCACTAAAACCGCGTACATCGGAATGTGTACAAAATCCAAATCCTTTTGGAGTTTTCCTTGACAGGGATCCAACTCACTTGACTCTTGGCCTTACCTATTCCTTAAGACCGCTCGGATTCGAACTTTCATTACCCCTTTGAAAAGCTATATAAGGAACCCCCTGGTACATTGAAGGCATAAGAGAGAATTGAGAGCAAAGAAACTATAGTCCATTGTTGCTGGAACTTATGCTTGAGTCTGCATCCCTTTGTCCCTTGGAGCACTTTTGTGTTCTTCCCAAGCTTGCCTTTTGCTTGTGAGCTTGCTATCTAGTGATGGAGGATTGAAGTGGTGGAGGCCCAAGTGGGGGATTCAGTTTCTCCAGTTCGCAGATGTGCCGACAAAGGTTGTATCTTGTAATCTCTGATTTATATTAATAGAAATGTCTTTTCATGTCCAATAACGTGTGTTTGAATGAATATTTTATCCATTGTATGATGTCAAATGCTTATACATTATTGATTATATATGCTAGAATAGATATAACACCATGTTATATAGAATGCTTGTATTGTTTACTTGTTGTTGAGGAAGTAATATATCCATTCAAGCTGAAGTTGGAAAGCTCAACGGGGATCTACTTCAACCATCCGGAATAAGGTACGAGGTCTGATCCTTTAGTGTTAGACATTGAATTTCTATTGCATATTGGAAAGGATTGATTTCTGGAGTCAAGCGGTCTGTTGTGGTACCCCAAGCCATAGGAATTTCTTTCCGTAATAGAATTGGCGACTCCTCTGGGGAGTTCGTAGTAGTTTTCCTTTGGGAATTGTTTTCTCGGCATTCAATGAACTTGAATTGTCCTTTCTCTCTTGTTTCTGTGTCGGGTCTAGGGGCATGTATGTCTGGTAGTGTCTGATTGGTGTAAATTTTGTCTCAGCGTGTCTGTTTGCCTTGATTTTATGCACCTTTCTTCCTATACGCGAGGTTTTAACTCACAGTCGTGTATACACGTGGGTTTCTCTTCGATTTCTACGTATACACGCGGGTTTACTACGAACAGTCACGTATGCCTTTGCTTTTTCATTTTGTGGAAGTTAAATGGTTGTTGGGTGAATTTTGATATTTTCTGAGTCTCCTTTGGCACTGCCTGAATCTGTTTATACCTCTGTTTCTGACCAGAAACATTTTTTTTAGGACAATTTTTTTCTTTTTAAGAAGGTTCTTGTCATGGCATTTTTTATTTTTTGTTTGAGATTAGTGCATTAGAGTTCTTTTACTTGAATGCTTTCCTTGAATGTTGTTTATGTGTGCTTGCAGATTCTAGGGGTTGTAGAATCATTCTTTTGCTTTTTACATCTCATTTTATTTCAAAAAATCCAAAAAGATTTGCTTATCATCATGCATTGCATTTTGCATTTTGCATTGTACTTGCACTAGATTTGCTTTGGAGTATTAGTTAGGACTTCATATAGGAAAAATTGCATTCATCATTTGAAGAAAAATTGTGCATTTCACGTAGTAGAATACCCTATTTTCATGGACACAATGCATTTGCATTGATTGTTAGGTGTGCATTTTACTTCATGTTGTGTCATAACACCATTAGTTGCACGACCATATCCCATTTTTGAGTAATAAAGCCAACTAAAATCAACGCTAAATTAAAATTAACTACACTCTTTTATTTTATAGGGTGCACCACTAAGCTTAGGTTTTAAGATCTTGGAATAGTTCATTGTAAGTCAATTCTCCAAGATCACTAAACAACAACATGTATGTGTCTGTCCAAGTGAGTGTGTGAAATCCTTGGTGTAACCAGTGTTTCTCAGGATCCTCCTCTCAAAAGGGAGTTAAGTACGAGGCAGTGTGAGCGGTTAGTGATTGGGATGACCCCTAGTCATAACTAAGTAGAACTGTAGATATTTCCAGGATTGTATTCGTATCTGGGGGCTCTTTCGAGAGTTTTGGGCTTTTCTACCTTGCCCTTACGGTCAATCTCGCCTGCGACTGTCCGCCTGAGCATTGATTATATTGAGGTGACCTTAGTGGCCTTACCTAGGATATCGAGGGGGTACTTTTCAGGGGTTATTCTGTGGGTGTCCCAGCCAGGTTGGGGTCGGACAGCACAGTCGCTTTACACGTTGAAGCTGAGGGCCACAATAATTGGTTACGTACCTCCGCTTGTTGTGTATGGGAGTCTCAAGCCTCTCCTAGGCGAGACATACCTGCTTCATTCAGGAGCTCACTTATCCAACCCTTGTTTGCTTGCATTTGTCTTTAGATTTTATTAGTGATTGCTCTATGCACAATAGGTTGCCTAGGGTTTACGTAAATAGAGAGTCTTTTTTACTTTTTGAGTCATTGTGGATTCGGGTGTGGCTCCTCGCCGTTCTCGTCGTTTAGAAAGACTTCCACCTTCTACTTCTCCTCCTTTGTTGGGAGAGAGACCTAGATAGTCCAGGAGGACTATTTCGCACATTGATTCAAACACCATGGGAGACCATTTAGAAGGTATTCCTGAACCACCTTCTCCCATTCGTGTAGACGATGGGAAGTTTACTCCTACTTATGATCCTTCACCCGACTTGGCTGAGTTAGGTCATGTTATTTCTGAGATAGGAACCATGCATGATAGACCTACTCACTCTAGGGTTGATTCCCCATTGACACATTACCGGTATGGAATGTCGGAGGACGCCGAGACTCATTTTGAACCCGCCAGCACTAGCTATGGTAGTTATGGTATGTCTGGTTTTCCTACACATGATTTGGAATTTCATGTCGAATCTGACTTCGAGCCTAACACTATTCCTGGGGGCACTCCCATTCCTTACCATGCGGAGAGGTTTGGGAGCACTAGTCACATTGCACCTTTCGTCCCAGTGGTGGAAGTCACATCACATATTCCTCCTAGGTCTAGGGTTAGTGATCCTATTAGGATACCAGATTTGAGACGAGTGACGATAGGGAATAGTACATACTTGATTACTCAGATCCCTTCGTCCTCTATCCCTAGCTCTTCAAATGTTCACCCTCCACCTTATTCATGTGGTCCTTCGAGTCGTCACATGGCTACGAGTTAGGTCCGTACTGCGGTAACTAGACCAATTGTGTCTCAAGTTTATATACCGCCCGTTGCTTCTGGAGGTTATGTTCATGCTTCTAGGGGTCATGTTACTACTTCCGGGGCATATATCCCTACTTCTGGTACGTATATTGCTACGTCTGGAGCGTATCTTCCTACCTACGGAGTGTCTCATGGGGCATCGCATGCGATGACCTATGGACCCTATTATGGGATGCAGTATGGATAGGGTTCTTCACCTTATGGGGGTGGGTATCAACAACCTGCTTACTCTCCTAATTATGGTTTTGTAGCTCCTACTAGTCAAGGTCCACCACATTATGGTGCTTCCAGGCCACGCTATATGGGTCATATGGGAGGGCACTATGGCCAAGGCCATGGTGGTAATCAAACCTATATGAATCAGGGATCGGTCCATCGACCTCATCATCCTAGGCTCCCTTTCCTCATGACGCTCAATCTTCCTGACTTGTAGAGATTGACGAACGATCTTGTAGCTCATGACCCGGCTTGGCCAGCTGTCCCTACGAAACTTCCTTCAGACATACCTAAGTTCGAGGGCAAACCGGGAGAGGATCCGAGCGAACACGTTACTATGTTTCACCTATGGTGCTCTTTGAATTCTTTACATTAGGACTCAGTCCATTTGAGACTATTTCAACGCACCCTTACACGGCCTGCCGCGAAATGGTATATAGAGAAACCTAGGGGAGCTTTCACTTTGTTCAATGCATGGGGACTTCACTTAGTGAACCTCTCACATAGCACGTGCGATCATGGGATATTAAAGAATACCCTTAATTTCGAGAGATATTGACCCAAACTCTTTTTGTTGAAACCCCCTCCCAATACTTAAAACTTCCTCCCCACCCCTTTTTATACCTCAATCCTTATAAACCACCCTACCCACCCCCACCTTAAACCCCTCATCCCCCCAATACCTGCAATATATTGGTTTGATTTTTTATAATTTTAAAAACCACAATATGAACTAACGTGATAGGATATTGGTAAACAAGTGAAGCCCCCATGGTTCAATGACCTGGCGATGAATTTTCTTAATCACTTCCAGCTACCAGTGCATTATGACGTTGGTACTGAACTCTTGTCGACATTTCGGCAAGATAAAGCCACACATATCTCTGATCATATTCAAGAGTGGCGTAGACGGAAGAGGTTAATTAAAGCCTTTATACCGCTAGAGTTCCTCCTCGAGTGGTTCCTTAAGTCGTTATTGCCATATCTAGCGAAGGATGTTTCTACATCCGGAGTGCAGAATGAGGAACAAGTGATTTTTAGGGCGTAGGAATTGGACTTGATCTATGCTCAGTCCGGTTTGTTATATGAGATTATTCCCAATGCTCCACGTTGCAGTTTCAACCCCAAAGTCAAACCTGGACCACATGCCAATGGCATTGTGGGTTGTGCAAATGCAAAACCTACGGATTCGGTTGCAAAACAAGCTAGTCAATTGTCAATCAACCAATCTGCTTCGAGACAAGCTATGGCTTCATCTCAACCCGCCCAAATGGTGAATGTACTTTCTGTGCAATCGTTGGACTAGAAGGGTAACCAGCAGCCCGGATGGAATAGAAAAAAGGGTAAAAATAATCGTAAGGGTGGGAATAAGAATGAGAATGTTAATAGTAATGACAAGAACGACAGGAATGCTGGGGGGGACAAGCAAGCTAAACGTAAGGTTAAGTTCCCTTGCAAGTTATGTAAGGACAATCACCTCACTTACTTGTGCCCTCGTATTGAGGAAGCTTCGAGATTCTTGGCACATTGCCCAGTTGTGCTAACTAACCCTTTACCGCATAATCAAAATATGAACTCGAAGTCCCATGACTAATCTGGTAGTGATTAGGATCCACCGGAGACTAGTGGTCGTGGCTGCATTAACATGGTTCGTGCTGCAAAATTTGTGACCCATGCGAAAGATTATGGTTCGTCACAACCCAGCCCAGGCAAAGAGCCTGATCCACCAGGGTCCCCTTTGCATATTGAGAAACCTATGGATAAACCTGAGACTGCACCTCGCATTCCTAAGGGAGTCCTTAAGCGTTCGGGGCATAATCCAAATGCCTGAGCCGCCCAGAACTATTCAGTTGTCAAGGATCTGGGCCACACTCCTTGTGCGATGTCTGCGTTGGAAGTGCTTCAGAGTTGTCCTTCGCAAAGGAAGGCGTTTCTTTCCGCCCTTGGTGTGAACGATGATGATTCTTCCTCCGTGATCAAATTTGAAACCACAGAACTTCAGCCTCACTTGCCCTACTATGTGTCTCTCATTAGAGGAAATTTGGGGTCTAAAATGGGCCTTATAAGAAAACGTGCAAAAATAAGTTTTTGTGTGTTTGGAATTCAAGAACCAATAGAATTTCAATACAATAAGTCAACCATAATGGTTGAATTGACATATTTGTCATTAAAAAAAACTACTTTTTTTGTTCGTATTTTTGACATATCTCGTTGTGTTTTTACTCAAATTTCGATCGGGAGAGCTTGTTGGATGCGGAATTTGATTCTGCATCCAACAAGTACCCACACTGCATACTTTTAACGGACCTCGCTACCCCAAAAACAAGAAATACCTGAAAAAATGTGATGATGATGTCATCATCACATTTGTTCAGGTATTTCTTGTTTTTGGGGTAGCGAGGTCCATTAAAAGTATGCAGTGTGGGTACTCGTTGGATGCGGAATCAAATTCCGCATCCAACGAGCTCCCCTAATCGAAATTTGAGTAAAAACACAGGGAGATATGTCGAAAATACAAACACAAAAAAGTAGTTTTTTTCTTTCTTCCTCCAAAATTAATCAATATTATTTTATTATTTTAACTATTATTTTATTATTTTCCTTAGGAGGCCCATTTTAGACCCCAAAATTCCTCTAATGTTTGATTCACGTAGAATGTCTCAATATGATCATCAAGCATACTGTGAATGGCGAGGGCGCTCCTGCTTCTGTGATGTCTTTATCCTGTTGGAAGGGTCTGGTTCCCCTAAGCTGTCTAAATCAGTGACCATGTTAACTGCGTTCGATGGGAGATCTTTTAGGCTGCACAGCATCCTTCCTTCCCTCAAATCCCGTTTGGGAGGGAAGACCATTGTGATAGAGGTCGAGGTGGTTGATGCACCCCTTGACTACAATCTCTTGCTGGGTAGGAACTGGATGTACAGTATGCAAGCCGTTGCTTCTTCCCTGTTCCGCGTTGTATGCTTTCCACATAATGGGAAGATCATAATGATTGATCAAAAGACATTCAAGAATCCGTCTGTTACCGCATCTTTAGGAGCTTCGATCCCGATCATTGAACATTCTCAGCCGGTAACTGGGAGTGTGGGTGTAGGCATGTATCCATCCCTCATGGGAAGCTTTAGTTGTCCTGCATCGATCCTCATGATAGGATCTTGTTCCGATGAGGCTTCGACATCTACGAGATCGGTGTCTTTTCCATGAGTCATATGGAAGATCCTTGGATCCTTCCTGCACCGAGTACTTCGAGTGAGCCCGTCATGACGGACGTGCCGTTACCTGCAGCTATGATAGCTTATCAAGCTAATCTCAAGTGTGTTGCAAATTCGAGTCCTTCCTCTTCGCGGACAGAGGAGGAGGACCCTTATGTGCTGCCAGCATGGGCAGTACAGTCTTCTCATGCACACGACTACCTTGATACGGTTTTCACTTCAGATGAAGCGATTATCGAGGCAATGTCAGGAGTTGAGCCACCATGGGAGGAACTTCATCATAGATTGTACTTTCTTCTAGAGCTTGACTGCTTGGAGCATGAGGATTTTAGGGCGGTTCTTAGTCAAAGAGTTGGTAGTCCTATGGTTCCATTAAGCTCTCCTAGTCTGATGGATGATGGAAACATGGCAAACATATCTTCAATGATTCCTATCAACATCTCTCGCAATCCTGGCACGATAGAGAATGTCTATATTGGGGCGGAATGTTCCCATGCTGAGATTCTTGAATACACCGAGCTATTTAAGGAATTCCATGATATTTTTGCTTGGTCTTACGACGAGATGCCAGGTATTGACCCTCGTATTATCAAGCACGAGATTAAAACTTACCCCAATGCTAATCCTATTCGACAACGTTTACGTGCGGTGAATCCGAGGAAAGCACTCACGATTAAGGAAGAGATAGAGAAGCTGTTGAAATCCGATTTCATCTATCCTGTTCCCTTGATGGAGTGGGTTTCAAACCCCATTCTGGTGGATAAGAAGCAGGGAGCGATCCGCATATGTACTGATTTCTGTGATTTAAATCATGCCTGTCCTAAGGACAACTTCCCCACACCGTTTATTGATCATATTTTGGATGAGTGTGCGGGTAGCGAGGTGTTCTCCTTTCTGGACGGCTTTTCCGGATATAATCAGATACAAATTAAACCTGAGGACCAACACAAGACTGCCTTTATTTTTCCTTGAGGAACATTTGCATATCAGAAAATTCCTTTCAGCCTTAAAAACGTCGGAGCTACATTTCAGCGGGCGATGACCTTGATCTTCCACGATCTCAACTCAATTATCGAAGTATTTTTGGATGACCTCGCTGATCATTCAAGTATGAGAATGTGTCATCCCTATCACTTGAGATTAGTATTCAAAAGATGCTGGCACTATTCGGTTAGATTAAATCATCATAAGTGCATCTTTTGTGTGAAGTCAGTTCGGTTGTTAGAATTCATCATTTCTAAAGAGGGTATAAGAGTCAACCCTTTGAAGGTTGAGGGAATACTTCAGTTGTCTCCCCCGAAAAATATTCGCCATATTTAGTGTTTGCAAGGCATGGAAAACTTATTACAAAAATTTGTTGTCAACTTTGCCAATTTGACTAGAGGCTTCATGCGTCTCTTGAAGGAGGACACCCCCTTTTATTGGGATGAGCGAGCCCAGGAGTCCTTCGATGCACTCAAGTGAACCCTAGCGTCGGCCCCGGTGATTAGTCCCTCAGACTATAGCTGTGATTTCTATTATATGTGGCTGCATCATTAGAGACGATTGGTATGGTTTTGGTTCAAGAGGATGAGGAGCTCCAAGAGCATGTCATATATTATTTGAGCCAGAACCTTATTGACGCAGAGATTTTTTATTCTCATGTCGAGAAGCTTGCTTTAGCTGCCGTACATGTGGTTCAGCGATTGAGACATTATATTCTCCTTCGCCAGACCTTGGTTGTGGCCCATATCAATCCATTTCAATTCGTCCTCACTCGAAGGATGATTGGGGGGAAATATAATAAATGGATTGTCATTCTGCAAGAATTCGATCTCGAGTTTATTTCGGCAAAATCGAAGAAGTCTTTAATTTTTGTAGAGCTTATATCGGATTTCCCGAGCGAGGCGGAGGAGTTGGTTTGTGAAGATACGTTTGTCGATGAACACATCTTCTTAATCTCAATGTTAGACCCATGGTATGGGGATATCATAATATATTTACAAACACTGAAGACCCCTACTCACCTCTCGCAAGATGAACGACGACGATTACGTCACGTCTCTAAGAACTACCTCATAGTGGATAACACTTTGTACCATCGTGGGGTAGATTCCATTTTACAACGTTGTTTAACTCATGATGAGGCTGAGGTAGTGCTGAATGATTTACACGGAGGGGCGTGTGGCGGTCATTTATCTGGGCTTTCTGCAGCTCAAAAGATTTTAAGAGCAGGTTATTTCTGGCCGTCAATCTTTAAGGATTGTATTGATGCGGTCAAAAAGTGCCACCCTTTCCAGGTGTTCACACGTAATATGCACTCAAAACCTGCCCCGTTACATCCCATTATCACCGTCGGTCCCTTCACTAAGTGGGGGCTCGATTTTATGGATTGCAACCCAGCTTCGGCTGGGGGGTACCATCGTATTATAGTGGCTATTGATTACTTCATGAAATGGGCTGAGGCTATGCCTACAGTAAAATACGACGATGAGACAGTCGCCCATTTTGTATTCAACCAAATTATTACTCGGTTCGGGATTCCGAAAGAGCTTGTCACTAACCATGGCTTGCACATTCAGAACCGTATGATGGAAGAGTTGGCATCGAAGTTAGGGTATAAGCAATAGCATTCCTCTTCTTATTACCCTCAAGCGAATGGACAGGTAGAGGCAGTGAATAAATCACTCAAATCCATTCTCCAACGAACCATTGCACAAAGCAAGAACAATTGGCACATCATGTTATATCCTGCTTTGTGGGCATATCGAACCGCTGTTAAGACTGCCACTAGTTTTTCTCCATATCAACTTGTACATGGAGTGGAGTCGATATTTCCGGTTGAATGCGAGATTCCTTCTTTGAAGCTAGCTGTAGAACTCTTACCGGACACTTCACCATTGGAGGAGCGTTTGGTTCACCTTGAGCAACTTGATGAGCAGTGTCGGGATGCCCTGGTGGCTCTAAAAGTTAATAAACGTCGTGTAAAGGCCCAATACGATAAGTCTATCCACCCAAGGGCGTTTAGTGAAGGAGACTTGGTCCTTTTGTGGGATCAACCGAAAGAACCCTTGGGGGCGGGGAAATTTAATCCTATGTGGCGTGGTCCTTACGTGGTCAAGCGTGTGTTAGAGAAGGGTGCCTATGAGTTAGTGGATTATGAAGGAATGGCCTTGGACGAGCCTAGAAATGGGCTCTACCTTAAGAAATACTATGCATGATCTTCATCCAAGGCTGCTTATTGTATATTATTGCACAGTTTTGCATAGTTAGGTCTTTTTCTTATCGTGATCGGTTTTGTGATTAGTTTCTGTTTCTTTTGGCAGATGTCAATGGAATCTCCCAGCTACATAGGATTCGCGGATGGTGCAAGCTGTCACATTCAACACTTAGCCTCTGCTGCTTGGGTGATTTATACTCCTATGGGTCAAGTACTGTCTTCAGGAGGTGTATGTCTACAGCCATATTCCAACAATGTTGCTGAATATAGTGTCATTATCGAGCTTCTATAGGATGCCATTTCACATGGCGTTCTCTCTCTTGAGGTACGTCTTCATTCAGAGTTAGTAGTGTCACAGCTCAATGGTTTGTACCATGTTAGAGATCCGACGTTATTAAGAAGATTCTTACGTGTGAGATTGTTAGAATGGCAATTTGACAATATAACATATATACACATTCCAAGAAATAATAATCAAGTTGTTGACTCATATGGTAACTACGTGTTAGATTGGCATTTGTTTCATTCACAATAAATTAATCACAAACACAATTTTCACACATGTAAATAAATAAACCGATCACCATAAAACTTTTTATATACATCCAAAATGTGATAATACATAGTGTCATAATACAAAATTGGGGCTTTCGAGCCACCAGCATATAATACACGGTAGTAAAAAAATGTATACACTCCCAGGTGTCTAATCCTATGGAGGAGGAGGAGGGTTGTGATCATGGAAGGTCACTATAGCTCTAGCTAGCTGTCAGAATAATCGCACCCATGCGCGTGGTACACCCACCACCTGCCGCTGCATATCCTTAGGCAAGTCCTCGACTTGCACCATGGGAATTCTATTTGTCAGTCTTACAAAATTGGTATGAATTCTCTGGAGCGTCCACTCCGCATCCACACCTGTGATGTCATCTCCTCTTCCCCTCCATCTATGACGAGGGAAGCCTTTTGGCCGCCGTGGTCCCACATCTGCACACAAATGGTAGATGTCACTAGTATTGTCACACAAAAATATGTCTTTGTGATCCCATATAATCAAGAAAACACACAAAAAAATTAAATAACTCAAAATTTTAAAAAGGAGAGGGTCAAGATTCGTTACCTATATCGCCATATGCCGATCCTGGTGGTAGCGGCATGTCCGGGTCCCCCCAAAAATCTATCCCTGCATAGGGGTAGTCATCGATGGAAACTATCTGTCATCGCCACCACGAAAAGAAGTCAGCTGCATATGGGTTGGCCACCCTACCACCCCCCAATCTACACATAGCATCTACCCAACGCCATTGGGTCGGATCTCGAACCCCATGGAGAGGAACTCCCACTCTGGGGCTCAATCCTGGAACATGCTCAAATAAAAACGTGCTCAAAATACTGTTGAACCGGAAGTTCCGCACTCTGCCTGCCTTACACTCACTAAGATGATGTTTCATGTTGCTCACTAGTGTAGTGCTCCAGTCATAAATTGTGGGTCTCATGCACTCCACTGCATAGAACATCAAAGGCTGCGAGGCCTGGTGGAGTGATGACAAGCCTGCTATCCTGGCCAGTGTCAAATGTATGGCCTTTAGGCCTAGTACCTGTATATCGTTGGTAGGGACCTGACTCCCCACCTTCTCTGTGTCTGGATAGTAGTACACTGGAATGTACTCGTCGATAGTTAGGCCACCTCCTGGCCCACCACGAGAACGAAGGTTCACCACTTCCCCTCGTCTAGATAACCTTGTAATAAAGTATATGTCCTCCGCCTCTATGGTGAGGGACATCCCATCTATCTGAAAGGACTCTGAGTCTGGATCCCAGTAATCCACCAGCATTTGTAATAGTCTTGGTTTGGCCCTCAAACCACCAAGACACCAAAACTTGTAGAGTTTGCATGCACGTAGAGCTTGTTGAGCCATTAGATCGGCCCTTACTGCTTCCTCTACTTCACCATGTTCACACTCTCTCCACTCTAGGACCATTCTGCATAAGAAATTGCAAATTTATCCATTAGATTATTGAAAAAACCTTATGCACGGCCTCATACACAATTGTTTTCAAAATATCCGCGTATGTACGCAGGTTTGAGGGTATTTTCTGCGTATATCCAGCCCTATATGCGGAAAAAAACTTGATTTCTGCGTGGACCGCAACGCTCATTTTAGGTTGGCCTAGAAATCTTAATTGACCATGGAATTTCATGAAAATTGCATCAAAATGAAAGAGAAGAGCATGGTTAAATACCTGGAAGAAATGGTAGTGGATTCCGCTGGCTGGATCTCTTGGAATTCGCTGTTGAAAATCAGAGCTCAAATGGGTAAGATTTTCAAATGTTTTATAATATTTTGAATTGTTTACTATTTATAGAAATTTTTCAAATATTTGAAAATTTTTTACCCCATTTCCTATAGTTTCGACGTTTTCTAACCATTTTGGACCGTTTTTGACATAATTCATGTTGTAGAGGACCTTTTTCAGTGTCGTTTCAACCATTGGATTGACCCGTTCATGCCGATCTCAGGTATCATGTCTAAACTGGCATATAGGTTAGGTTTCATCATCATTTGCATTTTGCATGGCCTTATGACCATATCATCATGACCTTAGGTATGAACCCACTCTGTTATGTCACGGAACCTTCTTGTTGTTTTAGAAGTGGCATGATATGAGTGGTAGAGCTTCACCTTACATGGATAACCTAGTTAGCGCCTTATTTGCATTTGGTGCCCATGCCGACATTTTCTCTTTTAGGGTGCGGGAGTCCGTTGTATAGTACTACCATGACATTTCGCAAGAGCCTCATACTCCTCTTGATATTTTTCTCGCTTATTTCCCTCAGGACTCCCTCATGTCAAGTTGTGAATGCATTATCATGAGCTTTTCCTGCCTTATTGAGCTTTATGTCGGCTACCCTGACATTGCGTTTCAGCCATACAGCCCGAGCTTGTCTCATGTCTAGCCATGCAAAGCCATTTTTTATATCCTTCGCAGCTTGTTTCCCTTTTTACCGGGAGGGGATTTTCCCCCGAGTGTCAATATCCTACACATGTATCCTTGCATTGAGCATAGGTATGTTCCACTTCTTAGAACTAGTTTGTTTGCCCTTATGACACTCGTCTCCTCCTAGTCTGTAACTATAAAGCCATTTTATTCTTTTTCAAGCTTTTTAAATAATTGAAAAAGTCCAAAAAAATAAAAAAACCAAAAAGCTGAATAGGGAAAGATGTTATCTGTGGTAGCTGTCGAGTCATGTCACCTTCGAACAGAGCACTATATATCACATCCATTGGTTGGGTTATAGTTTGACTTTAGGAGCTGTACTCGTTTATCTGAGTTTAACTCCACCAACTGGTTAAGCTTTCAGTCCCTATGGAGCCTCTGTCAATGCCTCCTGTGTCGCAGAGATGTCCTAGTTTGTATATCGAGTCTATGCTACCTTTATTTAGTCACCATACGCCGTTATGCTCTTGTTCGAAGGAAGTTGAAGCTTGAGTCAGCCATTTCTCAGTTCTCTTGACTTTGCATGTCAGCCATTCCTGCTACAGTTACTGGTTCGTGCACCTTATGATCGAGTCCTTCCACATTATACATTTTTGCTGAGTACCTCGTGTTGGATGATGGGGAATGCCTTAATGCCCTCCTTCCAGCGGATTTCATCCCATCAACTTTAGATCATTTATTCTGGGATTGGAATCTAGAGTCATTTTGAGTGCCTTGAGACTTGCAGTCATCAGTGGCAGGTTCTCTCGCCATCGACAGTCTTTGGGAATACATCAATGTCCCCTGATCGATGGATCCTCTCAAGTGTTCGACCTCAACACATTTATTCACACTTGTTAGTTTGCACTCTAGTACCTTGATTCCCATTTTCATTATCGGTGGGTGATCTCGCGTCTGTTAACGGTATACATTAATGACCGTTAATCAGATGATGGACTACTATGTTCAACCTCAACACCTCTATTCGCATAGTAGGACATGTACTCATAGCGGTTTGTGTAGAAGACTTTCCAGATTGGTGGCATCTCTTATATGCTACCTCCTTGATCATGCTAGTGTTCATGAGATTTTAGCTCTCGTGACTTGATTCCAGTATATGTCAGATATTTCTAGCCACTATGGAGATTTTGATCTGTTATATATCTTCAGCCATTATGGAGATCATGGTCCTTTGCATATCTTCATCATGGAGATTCTGATTTATGTATATTGTACATGGCGATGACCACTTATGTGATATCTTGTATCATGCCTATTCATGGCCATTGTACTCTTATGTATCCAGGACTGCTATATGTATTTGCAGTTATATGCAGAGTTGTATTATTGTTCTATGCTTATTGGGTGGCTGGTATTCCATTTGGGATCCTTCATCACTCCACTTATGGGATGGGCTTATAATGTATTTCGGCCATCGTATGACCCCTCTAACCTCACACATTAGGGGGCATCTGTTATAGCTGATTTAACCACTCCAGGTGAATCACACTTTGTATGGCCTTCCCCTGTCCTGCTGCAGACTCCTTAGACCCCATGGACCATTTTTTGTCCTTTGATATTTCCCTGACCATCCCTAAAAACATGTGAAAAATGATACACGTGAATTTTAAACCTATAAGCACGTGTATACGCGGGTTTGACCACTAAAACCGCGTACATCGAGATGTGTACAAAATCCAAATCCTTTTGGAGTTTTCCTTGACATGGATCTGACTCACTTGACTCCTGGCCTTCCCTATGCCTTGAGATCGCTCGGATTCGACCTTTCATTACCCCTTTGAAAAGCTATATAAGTAACCCCTTGGTACATTGAAGGCATAAGAGAGAATTGAGAGCAAAGAAACTATAGTCCATTGTTGCCGGAACTTATGCTTGAGTCTGCATCCCTTTGTCCCTTGGAGCACTTTTGTGTTCTTCCCAAGCTTGCCTTTTGCTTGTGAGCTTGCTATCTAGTGATGGAGGATTGAAGTGGTGGAGGCCCAAGTGGGGGATTCAGTTTCTCTAGTTCGCAGACGTGCCGACAGAGGTTGTATCTTGTAATTTCTGATGTTTATTAATAGAAATATCTTTTCCTATCCAATAATGTGTGTTTGAATGAATATTTTATCCATTGGATGATGTCAAATGATTATACATTATTGATTATATATGCTAGAATAGATCTAACACCATGATATATAGAATGCTTGTATTGTTTACTTGTTGTTGAGGAAGTAATATATCAATTCAAGCTGAAGTTGGAAATCTCAACGAGGATCTACTTCAACCGTCCGAAATAAGGTACGAGGTCTGATCCTTTAGTGTTAGACATTGAATTTCTATTGCATATTGGAAAGGATTGATTTCTGGAGTCAATTTGTCTGCTGTGGTACCCCAAGCCATAGGAATTTATCTCCGTAACAACCCCATTGCAGGCTATGACCTTAAAACTTGGGG
Organism: Pseudotsuga menziesii; assembly: GCA_001517045.1. Taxonomy (NCBI): domain Eukaryota; kingdom Viridiplantae; phylum Streptophyta; class Pinopsida; order Pinales; family Pinaceae; genus Pseudotsuga; species Pseudotsuga menziesii. The sequence goes on from LPNX010241514.1 coordinate 206,182, forward strand.
CATTCACATGATAGAAATGGTCAGCCAAAAATGAGCTTAATAAATATTAAAAAACCTAGCTCCTGGAAAACACAATAAAATCACTACTAATACATTAGGAGAAATGTGATAATATTATGAAGAAGAGAATTCGAATAATCCACTACTTTCTACAGTCCAGTGGAAGCGACCTGTGAATCCCTATAGCCAGAGATGAAATTCGATTATCCTAGGGATCATTAAGAGTCAAAACTCCAATCCACTGCAACTTGTTCGACCAAAACTCACATAAATGGATCTCATGAGGAAACTATCAAACCATTAGGAAGAATCATGTGTAATTGGACACCAGTGGAGCAATATCTAGCGAATCAATGATAATTGAAAGAGCTTGTTGCTCCCTAAACCATGAAACACCAATTCTGACTTCTTTTCCAATCAAAACTTTCGGGGAGATTTATTTGTGCCCACTACCCTGATGTTCAAGCATACAAACACAACTATGTGCTTAGTTCAAAGAAGTAGTCGCCTAGGACCTGTTAGTAGGAAGGCAAGTGAGAGAAGTTTCGCAACCCACTATCAATGGTGAAATGACTCTTCCCAGGATATCGACAGTTCTTGGGTGGGATGATGCTTTCTTATCCACTGAAGTCTCTACAGATGAAGTCACTTTCCAAGAATAACCTTCTTTCTGGTGAAAATAAGGGGAGATACATATTTCCATTTCTCTCCATCTTGAATATCTGCTTTTATAGGAAAATCTCCTTGAATTTTCCCAAGCACCCACCGTTGTAGGCTGCAAATATGCAGCTATGAACCCCCGTGACCAATATACTTGTTGTTATAGCTGATTTCACCACTCCAGGTGAATCACACTTTGTATGGCCTTTCTCTGTCCCGCTGCAAACTCCTTAGACCCCATGGACCATTTTTTGTTCGTTGATGTTTCCTTGACCATCCTTAAAAACATGTGAAAAATGATACACGTGACTTTTAAACCTATAAGCGCGTGTATACACGGGTTTGACCACTAAAACCGCGTACATCGAGATGTGTACAAAATCCAAATCCTTTTGGAGTTTTCCTTGACATGGATCCGACTCACTTGACTCCTGGCCTTCCCTATGCCTTGAGATCGCTCGGATTCGACCTTTCATTACCCCTTTGAAAAGCTATATAAGGAACCCCTTGGTACATTGAAGGCATAAGAGAGAATTGAGAGCAAAGAAACTATAGTCTATTGTTGCCGGAACTTATGCTTGAGTCTGCATCCCTTTGTCCCTTGGAGCACTTTTGTGTTCTTCCCAAGCTTGCCTTTTGCTTGTGAGCTTGCTATCTAGTGATGGAGGATTGAAGTGGTGGAGGCCCAAGTGGGGGATTCTGTTTCTCCGGTTCGCAGACGTGCCGACAGAGGTTGTATCTTGTAATCTCTGATTTATATTAATAGAAATATCTTTTCTAGTACAATAATGTGTGTTTGAATGAATATTTTATCCATTGGATGATGTCAAATGCTTATACATCATCAATTATATGTGCTAGAATAGATCTAACACCATGATATATAGAATGCTTGTATTGTTTACTTGTTGTTGAGGAAGTAATATATCAATTCAAGCTGAAGTTGGAAAGCTCAACGGGGATCTACTTCAACCGTCCGGAATAAGGTACGAGGTCTGATCCTTTGGTGTTAGACATTGAATTTATATTGCATATTGGAAAGGATTGATTTCTAGAGTCAAGTTGTCTGTTGTGGTACCCCAAGCCATAGGAATTTCTCTCTGTAACACTTGCAAGTTTGAAAAATGAAGGCATGTGGCTGTGGGTCGCGGCTTACCAGTCGTCGGAGTCTGGACTCTAGAATTGTGCAACGTGCAACTTGCAAGTGCCATTGGTATCCACACCGCAACTTGGCACATCTCACTGATAATCTGATCCATAGAATTTTGCATTCAATGCTATTATGCCATCCACGGATCACATTTATGTGTTCATGTAGATGGTTCCAAGTAGACACTGGGCAATGGAATTTGGCTTCCCGTTCAACAACCCTACTCAAAGAGTTTGATTATGGATACTCCTAGAGTCATAGTTTCCTACTACATACTAACCTACTGCCTAATCTTATATTACAAATATAATAACGTTTTGAAAAAAAAAATCCTCAAAACAACGTTTTATAAAATTATTCAACCATCTAACCAGACCATTTTTCTCATCTTTTACCCGTATTTGACATGCAAAATTTCCCAAAACTCGCAAATGCCTGTCAAATTCCAACTCTAATAGGGGGGATAAGTTATTATAAGCAAGTGTTGAGGATAATAATTATTTGCGAGTTAATTTATTATTTTTATTAAGAGAAAAACAAACCATCTAAAGTAATTCATTAATAATGGTTAAGGGATAAATTCATTCTTGTGAAATGCTTGGTTAGAGTTTTACTTTGAAAAACTTTCCCTATTGACATTTTTACCAAATTGTTATTATATTTATAGCTAAAAAGACTAAACTATTTAATGCAAGATTAAATTATTTAAAAATATATATTTATAGATTTTATAGAAAAATTGAATCTAAGTTTATTTTAAGTTTTAGACACGATCACAAAAATTTAAATGAGTTAAGTTTAATTTTTTTATTATAAATTATAAATCTTATGTATTATAATATGGCGTGTTGTTTTGTTAAATAAGACCATCATGTTATTTTTGGTGATATGCTGAATTTGGAAACTGCTTTAATATATATATATCAACGATATATAACGGATGTGTAAAAACTAAAACTTTGCTTAACATATATTTATATGAAATTTGCAAAACACTTATTATATATATATTAAAGCGCTTTCCAAATTCAGCATATATGTATATATATATAAATAAAATTTGTGAAGATAACATGGTAGAAATTTGGAAGAGTTTCAATTTAGAAGGTCAAAAACTATTTTGTCGAATGACATGTTTGTTTTTCAGCGATATGTTCCACATTTTTGTGTACATATATGTGCTCCATCCGTTCGAAACAAAATTCAATGCCCGAAATAATGTGATTTAACACGCAAAACTACTTAGCTAATTTAGACGGTTCCGTCAAAAAAGTGAAAGAGTGGTGAAGGTTCGATCAGCCATCAGGGTTTGACTTCCACAAGTGGTAGTTCAACAAAGTACGACAACTTGCATCACAGGAGCATTGAATTGCATGGCTTTTCATGCGTGAATTCCTATTAACAAGTCCATTCATGCCATTGCCATCAGCCATTATTTCTTTGTGAATTTATGTCTCTCTCGTGCATGATGCATCTATCCCTGTTAACTAATTTAGTCTTGGCAGTCGTGGCTTTGCTTTGTTGAAGGCGAAGCTAGATTTGTCTGTATGTAGTCTTTCGCAGCTGTAAAGTAAATCTTCCACCCAATATCATTTCGAAGTTCTGTACTTGTTTCGATTTGATCGACTCTCACCAAGTTAAAAATGGTCATGATGAGGAATCATGAAGCAAGAAATATGAAAAATTGGGCTTTTGTGGTGTCTTTCTTGATAATCTGGATGAGTTACAGTGTTGCAGGTGTTATACCTAATTGTCCCATGTGTGGAAACACTTCTGTTCCATACCCTTTTAGCACCCAAGATGGCTGCGGTGTCCCTAATTACAGAATCTACTGTAATGCAGCCAACGACCTGGAATTTAAATCGGTCAAAGGGAGCTCTTATAAAATCGTGAGTATCAATCCAGCCACCATGAGGCTGGTTATTCAACCTTCGCCTCTGATCAACGATTCTTGCTAGACTCAAGATATGAGTAACCAGGGACTGCAATTGATCAGAGCCTGCCTTTCAATATCACAAGTACCAACATGATTATGCTCTTGAATTGCGATCCTATAATACTAACATTTCCATTGAATTGCAGCTCAACCAGTTCGTGTCATACATATATTAATGAATCTGAGGCAGCCATGGCGTGCAGGAATGATAGTATCTGTTGCAAATTTACGGCAGGTAATTCTACCACTTCTCACAGAATACGGGTACACACAGGTGGGTGCAGGGCTTACATGAGTGTCCTAAATTTCAACCCGGCATTGCCTGTGAGTGTGTGGAGCTATGGGGTGGAGATACAGTGGACTGCACCATTAGAGCGTTCCTGTAAAACTCAAGCAGATTGTGACCAGAACTCTGCTTGCTCGCCTGATCCAATGGATTCTAACAGTTCCAGGTGTCTCTGTATTGGAGACTATATTTGGGATCTTGTACAAGGAAACTGCACAAAACGTAAGTGGTTCAACTTCAAAATGCAGCTAGGGGTTTTCTAATTAATGACATAGCTACCTCCTATCGTCTACCTCAAGTTTGGGAGTTCGTCTACCTCCTATCATCTTTCATCTCTTCCCTGACCTGAATCTCCTTCCACTCCTTAGGAATCCAACTTCTAGTTCAGGTTGTGTACTTCCTGGGAACATCTCAGCTCATCATTTCTCATTGTCTCTATAAGATGAGCATCTTTATCCATGTACTTATAGACAATAAGTATCTTCGTCGATGTCCTTGAAATTTTTTTATTTCAACCTCACTATATGAGGTTATAGTTTCTACTGCAAACTCAGTAATATATCCTTGCAAAATACTGTTGACCCAAAAATCAACAACTCTAGATATGGGGTTACTTACACTGGTTATCTCGCAAACCAACTAGTCACTCCACTCAACCACTTCTCTTCTCTTGAAATTTGTCTGCCGAGTCGCAAATCTTAACAACCACTCATGCAGCACAATAGAAAACTCTACAAAGAAGATCTCATGAATAGCAAAGTATATGTATCGGTCTACCCAGTCTTCTGCACTCAACCGTGATCCTGCACTCTCTTCTTGTGCAAAGGTTAGCATTTGTTGGCCTCTTTCCCTTACTTACGCGACCCAGGTTCAATAACAACACAAAACCAGCAAAACACCCAAAGACATCGGCCCGACGGAGCAAGCTCAGTGGACAACACCCGTGAGGTAGGCGCAGTCTCACCCGAGATATCTTAATGTGTAACTGCCATAACCATGTTTCCACAGTTGGCGAGGGAGTACAGTCCCTTGGTACGCGGCCAAGGCGCCCGGTAGAGATGGAGGGATGGAGTCTTTCACTACTCGATAGTGGTGCAACAATGCGACACAGTCAGCATGCAACACTACTTTATCCTTGTGAACTTAACAACTGGTGCAACTATGCGACGCAGCTGATTCCTTGAACGTAAACGACAACGACGCAGCAGTATTATAACTTAACAATATTTTAACAGGAGTAATGCATAGTGCTCGACAATGCTTTAGTCATTCATTCATTTACTGAATTCATCAATATTGCGACATTCATTAACACGATAACTATAAATAATGGAAGATAACCAAACATTCAACATTGACAGTTAAACATTCAACCATTCACATTCACCAACTGTTAAGAACCCGTGTCAACCCCCCTCTTTATTTTGTTGGTATATTTTGTCGGACGCATAGGCTTTGTAAGCCGTCTAATTAGTATGATTTATTATCCCACATTCATGGGGAGTAAGTAATAGTTGTTAAGTCATCCAGTTAATAGGTTTCATTATCCCACATTCATGTGGAGTAATAGTTATTTAGATTAGACTTAGTATATAAGTATGTGTTGAGGCTTATTGAAAGCATCGAAGAGTTATTTTGTATTGAGTTTGCTCAAAGGAGGTTGCCCCCTCGAAGTGGCCCGCGATCAATAAAATATCTTGTGTGCTCCAATATTTTTGCATTCTCATTGTTTATTGCAGGAGGTTCTCCACATCTGGTATCAAAGCACTTTCCTTGGCACAAGTGGAAAAAAAAAATTCTTTTCAAAAAAAGAGGGCAAAACTAGGCAGCGACTTTCAAATCACTTTCTGAAACTTTCTACATAGAATCAAAAGAAACAAGTTGTATATCTGAATTCCTTTTTAAAAAATACCCAGTTTCAAAAAAAAAATCATCTCATTTGGAGTCCTAAAAGTGGAGATATCAGGGATTTAAAATCAGTAATTTTTTAGAATTTCGGTGACGGCCGCGGAAATTGCAGAGCGAAAATCTTTTGAACGGTGCCCAGATTTCTATTTCGATCTAATGGGTAGAAGCAGAGTGGTTGTTCCAATTCCGGAAATAGGCTATAATAGCGATTCTGAGCAATCTAGATCAGGTTATGCTCATTTTAAAAGTTTTCGTCTCAAAACCATAGCTCTAATTATGAGTTTTTGAGCATTGGGTGGAATTTCTGCCACATTTTTTCTGGCACTATGATTATTGCAGTAGTTAGTAGTTCTTCTTCTTGCAGCAGTATTTTTTATTCGGATTAGGGAATACACCCTATCCGCTTAACTGTGGGAAGTACTTGGGCATAGCCCTGAAACTCATTGTGAGGAGTACCACAGGAACCCCGAAGTAGCTGGCCATTGAGAGGACCTGCCAAGCGAAAAGGGCAACGACCCCCACCAGATTGACTAGATTCCCATCCATGAGGAAAACCAAAGAGCTGTCATTTTTTGCCAAGCGGTTAGCAGTTTTACGTGCGCCGTGAAGTGAGGGGTACTGCCCCAATACCCAAGCCTGAGACAGCCTTGGTGCCCGAGTGACTATCTTTGAACCAATAGGAAGCCAATTATACCTAGGGTCCATCACTATTTATAGTTGATAACGTGCAGAATTTTAGAATTGTCAAAGATCATTTACTCCATTTCCTGTTGATAAAACGCAAATTCTAGCATTGTCACAGACCACAGATCAGCTCTTCAAAAAAAAAAAGTATAAATTTATGTTTTTCAGCCATATCTTCCTTGATTTAGCTCTGTTTCCTTTGAAATTTCACTATCACCCCCGTAATACCATTTTGCATATTCCTTCATTGAGGACCCTATTCCCAATTTCACTTTCTAAGGGCTAAAATTCCATATTTGTCAATTTTTAAAATTTGTCATAACTTCTCTGATTCTCACCCAATCGCCTTCAAATTTTTCCACGGTGTTCGTTTTCCAACTCTGCTTCCTTGTCCCTCTATGACAAATTTTCCAATTCCTTCATGTAATGTCTCGGTTTTGACCCCGTTACATTAGATGTATATGATGTATAAATTGTAAATGATCAGGGTGTGGAGCTAAAGGCCAAGGCCCCACCATTGATCAGTTATGTTATGTTTTGGATTTGAATTGTCTCCGATGGTATATCGGGGCATGCGGCATATATTATGACGGTCATCATGTAAATATGCATCTATAATTAAAAATGAACTCGACCAGCTACGATCGCGGCAACTAAAATGAGAAAGGGGCATGATTTTCACAAGGATAGGGGTGGGGGGAATTGTCAACCTTGGCCAATGAGAGAAAAACTCATATGTCTTCTTCCTTTGTTTTATTCCAACCACTTTCATTAAGAAAGGCTGGTGATGGTTGAGGCAGTTATGATCTTGGAAGTGGGGTGGTAGGACTGTCAGTCCTCACCCACACGCACACTCTACCCACGATTTTGTTGTTCATCCTCTCACGCAGATCTTCTTCTCTCCACGACTGTGCTGAAGGCTCACACACTTCCAATTTTCGTGTCCTTCCTGTTGTTTGTTCATCCATGGACAAAAATGGAGCTGTTTTTCCTCTCGCAGGACCTCCATTGTCTGTTCATTCCTCACAGGGTCGGATTGTTTTCCATGCACAGGATTTTCCTGGTTTTTATCCACGTATTTTTCCTCTGTGGATCTACGGATGGTTTGGCTGTATTCTTCCCTCACGGACTGATTCGTGGGTCCTGTGTTGTCGTTTTCATTCACGCCCAGGCTGGGGAACTATAATCTCTTTCCCAGCATGGTCTATGTATGTTTTCCCGGCGACTTCATTGCCCAAGGACGGGTTGAGTTTTCCCCACGTTGTGAGCTGCATCCACTGATGCATTTCGGGGGATGTTAATTTCCCTAGGCCATGAGCTGTGTTTGTTGTTACGTTTGGGGACTGTTGTAGATGGTTTGAAGTCGTTTTCCCTGGTTTAAGCTGTGATAGCTAAATTGATTGCCTGAGTGCAATGGTTGGTCTTCGGACTGTATTGGGAGCAGGGATGGGGGCTTAGTTTTACTTGATAAACCTAGTGGCTGGAAACCACACAGACAAAGCTAGAGTGTTGGCCTTTTTCTCCATCACCCCTGAATAGCACTGGAAGAGAATGCAGGGCCTGAGGGACTGTGTAGCAGAGAAGGGACTGATTCCTTGTGTTGGGTGTGTTTGGGTGTCTTAGAGTTCATGCTAGTTCTGGTGTAGGTGTTCTTGGATCTGTAATGAGCTCACCAGCTTAGCATTGAGCCTTTCCCAACTCCTTGATGGCCTGATAAACCCAACTTTGTTGGCTTGGCTGTGTTTTGTGTACCCCTGTCTATGTGTAAGCCTGCTTGTTCCCTTATTCCTTGGAGAATCATGCCCAGCTCGGGGGTGGCAGCGTTGCTGAGAGATTAAGGAGCACGCTGGCCTATGGTTGGGTGGAACGTTGCAGCGACACAGCTAGTTGCGGGATGAATTCACCTTAAGATAAGTAGTCTTGTCCATTTTTACTTCTGCAACTATATTTACTGTTAATGAATGTAATGAACATGTCGAATGCTTGTAGAAATGTATGTGGTTTCCACTGTGTATGACAAATGAATGGAATCTGTGCATGTTTCACTATAATGCATTTCCATGCAGCACTCTGTTTATGCAATTTTTTTATCATGTACGTGTTCATGGGGCTCTTAGCCCGCTGTGATTAAAGTTTGGGTCGCATCCTCTTTGCCGGTCGGAGGCATGGGGATGTGACACTTCATCCCACCTCTGACATTCACATTTTTTGCTTCTTGTCCCTAAAATTGTGTCCAAAAGCCCGTAAAACCCCAATTACCCCCTGCCCCCCCAAATTTTTCCCAAATCAAAAATCTTCTTTTCTAAAACCCTCTCCATTTTTTCTTTTCTACCGATTACCTTATAAAAATTAAAATTAAAATAAAATAAAATAAAACCTGCTTATGGTTGTTACCCACGCCGGAGCAAATAAACAAATGGAAGAAGAACTTGCCGCCATCAAGTCCAAACTTGAGGATCTAGATCAAAAATTTCTTGGCCTCAATCGTCAGCATTCACCCATGGACAGCCTTCGCCAGCCTGAGTCATCTGTAGACACTAAGTTCTCAGTGTTTAGCCACTACTGTGGGATGAAGCTGGATTTTCCTCGCTTCAATGGTGATGATCCGACTGGATGGATTTATAAGGCAGAACAATATTTCAATCTGCATAACACTTTTGATTTCAATAAAGTTTCCCTTGCATCATTTCATTTGGAACATGAAGCACTTCAATGGTTCCGTTGGTACATCAAGGCTCATGCCGAGCCAAACTAGACAAAATTTTCCCAACTCCTCTTGCAGCGATTTGGTCCTAGTGCTTTTGATGACTTCATAGGAGCACTCACCAAACTTCACCAAACTGGAACTGTGCGGGAGTATCAAATAGAATTTGAGAAACTCGGCAATCACACTGAGGGATTGCCTGATGCATTCTACCTTAGTTGTTTTATTAATGGTCTGAAGGATGCAATACGCTCTGAGGTTAAAATGTTCTGCCCCCGCACAATGATGGAAGCACTCGGGTTGGCTAAGCTAGTAGAGGACAAGATCTGGGCTCAACAACATTCCAAATCCACTCTTGTTCCATTCAGACCTATGGTTCCTCAAAGAACCCAAAATCTGTCAGCTCCTAGAACCACTCCTATCAAGCATTTGTCTGAAGCAAAGATGCGGGAACATCGAGAAAAAGGGCTTTATTATAATTGTGACAAGAAATTCACCCAGGGACATAGATGTGTTGAGAAAAATCTCTATCTCTTGGATGTGGATTCTCCACCAGCACCTGAAATTTTTTCTGATGCTCAGGATCCCACAGATGATGATGGTGACATTCAACAACTTCTTGCTCCAGAGGACCAACCAGAGATATCTCTCCATGCCTTAGCCAAAGTCACCACCCCATAAACTATGCAGGTCAAAGGGTTCTTCAAAAAACTCCCTCTTACAATACTCATTGATTTGGGTAGCACTCATAACTTCATTGACCCGAGGATCGCCAAGCAGGCCGATTGTTTCATCCATCTTTGGTCCAACTTTGAAGTCATGATTGCCAATGGTGGCACCTTACCTTGCAAAGGGAAGTGTCGTAATGTGCGCATATCTATGGGGGATTATAACTTGCGCTCTGACATGTTTGCCTTGCCCTTAGGCGGATGTGATGTGGTTTTGGGCGCTCAATGGTTACGCACACTTGGACCCATTTTATGGGATTTTGCTGAACTTTGGATGTAGTTTTCAATCAATGGTACCAAACACACATTGTGGGGCTTACAACCAGGGTCTCTTAGCCTCATCAGTTCGCATCGCATAGAAAAGCTTCTTAAGAAAAGTTCACATGGTGTCATCGCTCAGCTCCATTTCATTCAGATGCAACCTTCAGCAGTCTCAACTACTCCCTTGGATCTTTCATTCCGATGCACTTTTCAGATGCCTTATTTTTCCAAGCTCTTCACTCTTGAGCGTGATGCTTACGAAAATGGACTTGGGGTTGTCCTCTTTCAAGATGAACATCCCATTGCCTTCACTGACAAATGCACTTCTGGGCATAATTTATCCACCTCTACATATGAGAAGGAAATTATGACTATTTTGCACACAGTACAAAAGTGGTGGCCATCCCTCTTAGAGAATCCTTTCGACATCAAGACTGATAACCAGAGTTTGAAATATTTCCTGGAACAATGGGTCTCATCCCCAACAAAACAGCAATGGGTTCTCAAACTCAGGGATTATGACTATAAGAAGGCTTAGGAAAATCTTGCGGTGGATGTTCTTTTCCACACATTAGATGCCCATGTTTATCTTTCAGTTATTTCTATGCCTCTTCCAACTTGGTTACACTCTCTTCAGCAAGGCTATGTCAATGAATCCTCATTATCTGAAGTCATCCAACAGTTGGCCAGTAACCCTTCTATCACTACCGTATTCCTCTTGGGATGGATTTTCTCTGAGATACAAGGGTCATCTAGTGCTTCCCCAGAGCACAGACCTTAAACATGCGGTCTTTTATGAACTCCATGCTTCTCCATTGGCAGCGCACTCTGGGTTCATCAAAACATATGAGCTGGAGCTCCATAACTTCTTTTGGAAGGGGGTGCAACCCGAAATTCAACATATGGTTGCCAATTGTGTTCCTTGTCAGCACCACAAGGGTGAAACTACACTCCATCCATATATCACCTCTTCAATCGCACAAATTTTCATGGCCCAGATATTCCTTCTTCATGGAATCCCTTATTCCATTGTCTCAGACCGTAACACAACTTTCACAAGTCATTTTCGCCTCCCTGACACCAAACTGCATATGAGTTCAGTTTATCACCCACCAATAGAGGGTCTGACTACAGTCATCAACAAATATTGGGAAACTTATCTTCGTTGTTTCATCTTTGAAGAACAACATCAGTGGGAACAGTGGCTCCCTCTCGCTGAATGGTGGTACAATAATTCCTACCATACTGCATCTAAAATGACTCCATATGAAGCAGTCTATGGTCACGCACCTCCAGTACTCCTCCCATCCACCCCAGCAATTCACCAGTTCAGGAAATTGACATGGTTCTTCGAAACGGACATCAGATTCTTCACCTCCTGCAGGACAATCTTCACCTAACAAGAGCCTGCATGAAACAACAGGCTGATCAACACCGTTCTGAGCGCACTTTGCAAGTTGGTGATATGGTTTTTCTTCGTCTGCAGCGTTACAAGCAATCCTCCATGAAAGACAAAGGGCATCAAACACTCGCTACAAAGATCTCTAGCCCATATCTAGTTCTTCCAAAGATTGGGTATGTTGCTTATAAATTGACACTTCCTCCTTCTCGCATTCAGCAAGTGATTGGCGCCAACATCAGTGCATAAATTGTTTTACCAGAATGGGTTACTGAAGGATCCATCATTTCGAAGTCGAAGGCCATCCTCAATAAGTGCACTTATCAGCTTCTCTCTCGGTCCATCACAAAGGTCTTCAATTCAATGGCCCAGCATGCAACCAGAGGATGCTACATGGGAACCCCTCCTTTAGATTCAGCAGTTGTTTCCACATCTAAAGCTTTGAGGACAAAGCTTTTTCTAAGAGGGAGGGGATGTTAAGAACCCGTGTCAACCCCCCTCTTTATTTTGTTGGTATATTTTGTCGGATGCATATGCTTTGTAAGCCGTCCAATTAGTATGATGTATTATCCCACATTCATGGGGAGTAAGTAATAGTTGTTAAGTCATCCGGTTAATAGGTTTCATTATCTCACATTCATATGGAGTAATAGTTGTTTAGATTAGACTTAGTATATAAGTATGTGTTGAGGCTATTGAAAGCACCGAAGAATTATTTTGTATTGAGCTTGCTCAAAGGAGGTTGCCCCCTCGAAGTGGCCCGCGATCAATAAAATATCTTTTGTGCTCCAATATTTTGCATTCTCATTGTTTATTGCAAGAGGTTCTCCACACCAACACAGGAAATAACATGGAAACCCATCTAGGAAAAACCACCAAGGTGCTCTTCATCTGGCATGAGAAATATAGGTAGCACCTTGTAGTCTGCGACTTACAAACTGTTCTTAAAATATGTCTTTTAGCTCAACTCTTCTTGCTCTCATGCTCTCTGGTTTATTTCTTCTATCTAGTCCCACCGATCCGCACACGGCCTGTATCGACTCTTCTACTCTACTATCTACGCACTTAGCTGCAGATCAACTCCTACAAAATGGTCTACGCACTCAACTGCAGATCCGCGACTCAACAAACTACTACTATCAGGCTCCTCTATAATCTTAACTTAGTAGCAACTAATACTAATTGACTGAACTTGAAGCTAACCATTTTCTGAAGCTAACCCTTACACAGAGCGGGTTCCTCTTATTTATAGTGTTTACAAGACCGAGCAGGGTTGACTGAGTACAAATCAGTTATTATAGACTCAAGTAGCTACAAAATATCTTCTATTACATTAATGTCGGCCCATACCTAGCTGCAAAAGTCCTGTATTACATTAATCACGTCCATAACTAGCCACGAAAACGTCTTTCATCCTGTTTGTACAGGTCATAACTAGCCGCAAAATTGTCCTTTAGTCTTCCGTCGGTTCATCCTTCTGTAGTCTTCCTTGAATTGCACCTGTTTAGCCTTAACTCTTCTACCTTCCTCTTCCATCGACTCGGATCTGCCTTTCCTCGTCGTAGCTTCCTATGCTCTGCGCTTTCCTTCCATCCTTTACATGCTTTTCTCCCATCACACACCCGCTTTTCCTCTTGCGCTTACGTGTCGAATTCTTCCTTGTGCACTTTTCCTGGCCCAACACCCTTCTTATCCCATAAATGCAAAATAATAACAAATTCCAAAAATCCTTTGATTCATTCAACTACACTTGTTCAAAATCTCGAACAACAATGGGAGGAAATCTTCATAAGGGTGTGAATTCTTCACAAGGGAGAAGGTTTGACTAAAACATGGTATTTCTACACAGGTTGAACACCTTAAGCAACCACTCATACAAATAAATCACATATCAAAACAATGATGTTTTATATGAGTAAAACCCTCACATATGGAAATAATCCATGGCCCCAACCAAATAGCTACTTGAGGCAATATATGGATGCAAAAGGACAAAAATATTTACAAAAGAGTTTATCATAGTCAATAAGGTAAGTAAATGACCCTACATGCTCTTTAAATAGACATCATGGACCAATCAGGGTTTAAGCCATAGATCAATAGTCATTAAGATTGAGGTAAAGATGAATCGTTTGATTAGTCTATGTTTAGAACATATTGTGAACATCATATTACATAAATACAAATGCATACTAAAGAGACACACTTCATAGATACATTAGACCAAGTTATTCTTGACTAGCTCCTAAGTGTCTAAATATCCAACACCTTAAGTCTCTATTATAATTTATCTTCGTAAAACTATAACTAATGCATATGGACTTGTGATTTTACCACTAGGCTCAACAAGTGACTTTTCATGGTGCTAGTCTTAAATATCATTGTTACTTTACATGTTATTCAAATTTTGAATATGTTATTTCAACTAGCTCAACTTCCTCCAACATCCTCCATTCTCCAACATCCTCCATTAATTATATAGATGGGCATGGCCAGGCTTTTTTAAGTATGCAACAACTTCCTCAAAGCTATATCCTTCACCTCCTTTTACTTTTACAATGACATTTTGCTTTGTTTCAGAATATGGTTCTCTATGCCACTAATTTTAGTTTCTAGGTTCTTGTCCAACGAGATAATTATTTGGATCCTTTCCTTAACGTTGCTTTAGGAGTTAGGTGGCAATGTGCTTGTCACGGGGGTAACACACGCCTATTTAACGTCCACAAATGAGGAATAAGTTAACATGCTTTTATCTTTCATACATATGGTTTGTCAATGATTGTAAGCAAGCTTTTAATTTAAGTAGGTTGACATAACCAAGTAGGATGTTCACACAATTAAAAGCTTGATAAGTATGTTTGTGCCTCAAGTATTGTAAGTCGTTTCCCTTATTATTGATTAATATATTTGAAAAGTTTCATTTATCAAAAAAGTCAAACTCAAAATTATAACCAGGAGCCTACAAAGCCATACTTATAGCAGCCTAGAAAGCCATACTTATAGCATTTTCAAAGTTTTCAGTCATAACATATGGCACTCCAACATTGCATGGAAAATGCCTTTAGCTTGGTATGTCCTCCTAACCAGGCTCCAAATTTGAAGCCTTCAGGGCCCGTCAATGACCCTTTTACCCGTCATAGAAGACCGATTTTTTTTTTAACATGCTAAATAAATTCAATTACTGAATATGCCTGTCAATCAGGAAATGGTAAAATGTTTTTAAAAATTTCACTGGAAGGGCTGATCCAAAATCTGCCCGTCAATAGTTTTTTAGTGGGCTGAGTCTGGGGCAGCTGGGGCCGGGGCTTGTGCCATGTGGACAGTGGAAATTGAAATAGATAATATTAAATTATTAATACATTATACAATGATTCGAATTGTGGACCTCGGAGAATCAGGCTAATTTAAATCAGTGTAATCACTAAATTGGAATTTGGTAATCTATCATTTCATATTAACTCCTCCCCCTAGTGACGAGTCCGCTCACAGCTTCCACTGTTTTGGTTTTAAATGGATCCTGCAGGCTGCACTGTGAATGTATTTAATGTGATCACCAAACCTCAGTCCAGACTGGAGCCCATAATGCACATAGTACATATTTGTAACATTCTGCTGAGTCCTGACTACGGTAGGTGCCATTACCATAGGCCCATTAACTACAACCACAATCAAAATTCAATGTGCCATCATTGATCAACAATGTGACAACGGAGTCGGCCCAACGAGTGCATTGATGCAAAATGAAAAATGGAATGGAGGCTGGAGCCTTCGGCCTACACCAGTGCTGCGGAAACCACCTGACTAATGAGTATTGACTCTCGAGTGACAACAGTAATCTCTACCCACGCAGCTTGCAGAACAAATTTACGAAATTTGCATATTTAAATCCATGAATGGCACCAACGCATGAA